>JAXQQM020086956.1:0-30710 GCA_034641835.2 Pinus albicaulis
AAGTTTTTGATTTTCTTGTCTCATGCCTTGTATCTCAAGAAAGGAATGCATAAGAAGGAGGCATGGTTGCTTTGGTTGACAAGAAGAGAGTATGGGAAGAAATTTTCCCATACTTTTCATGATATTTCTGGAGAGGAGGAAGGAACATTCATGGTGCAAGGAGGCTACCCTTTTGCATTGGAGGATTATGAGGGGCTTCCATGTAGGAAGGAGATATTCTCACATAGCAGCATGATGGTGGATGGCCTTGGCATATGGAACGTCAAAGGGAGGAGTCATGGAGCCTTATTTCTAGGGCCTACAACGCTGTCACATGGGAGTGTGTTCTTATTGATGGAGTGTTCGAAGGAGTAGATGTATCCCTTCTTCTTGTAGATTTTTATAAGGATATCCTCATGGGGGAACTTATACATGGACCTCACTTTCAGCCTACTCACAATGCATGGTAAGAGATACATTTTTGTACTTGTTGATTACTCCATTGAGAATTTGTATCTTCTCACCATATATGAGCAGTGCATTGCTCCACAAGAGAGCAAGAGTATTTTTGGGTTTCATGGTCACTTTAGGGCCAATGTTTGTAATGATAGTAGCCCATATATACATGACTTTGGGCCAGTGTATTTTTATTTTGTCTATGTAGAGCTAATAGAAATTGATGCTTACTTCTCCATGTTAGAGGAGCAAACATGCACAACTTATAACTTGTTGCAAAACCACTTGCCACGTGACATTCTCAAACAACAGTTGGGAAGACTGTGTAATATCCACTTGGAGAACCTTTAGTACCATCCAAAATTGCACATAAATTTCAGCATTTTTCTGATTTGGATGCCAAATGGTAATGATGTGCCATTCATCTTGAATGGAATGGTTTGGGTTGGCATGTCTCATGATTTTGGAGGGAGGGTCCTTGGAGACTAAATATTCTTCTTGCCATTGGAGGGCAATCATGTTGCAGCCCAATATCAGCATGCCCTCTACACTTATCATAAGTGGAGAGGAGGATAGTGTGGGATAGGCCCTCTTGCCTATCATGTTCATTTATTCAGCCCACCTACACTTCAAGAGCCAAAGGTGGAGGAGATTATTCATAAGTTTCCATGTTGGAGGGTGACTCATTTCATATAGATGATAGCTTGGGGGTGGAGGTTTCACTTGGGAATGATGACTTCCCATGCATTTCATACTCATTTCCTTGAGAGGACCTCTAGACAACACATAGTTGTCTCCTTGAGCATGTTAATTTTCCATGAGGATAGCCATTTGGGTTGTGCACAAAATGCTGATTTGTTTTTCTTGGGAGAGGCACTATGGAGTTTCATTGTTGAGACAACATCTTATTCTTTGGAGAGCTCATCATATGAGGGCGCTATAGGAGGAGGGAAGGAGACTTTCCAGTTGTATCCTTGCAGTTGATTGAGGACAAGCAACATTTGGGAGGGGAGGACTGTAATATTCCTAAAATTATCATGCAGCTAATAGGAATATCAAATTTTGTTTTTTGCACCTAGTAGATGAATAAATGGGAAAAGGACCCATATTTAACTTGTATTGACATAAAATCCATCTTGGTGTGAAAAGGGGATAACTTGGTAGCTGGATTTTTCACTTCCCATGTGTGAACAGGAAAAGGATCATGTTGATTCAGTTAAGTTGACCAAGTCAACAGCGCTGCCTAAGAGGGTGTGGCTTGATTGAGAAGACAACACAGTTTTAGAGGGAGAGTATTCACATGGTGTTGGAAACCCTAATAGGTAGGACCCAAGGTGAGGAGGCTCACAAAAATTATAAGGAGGAAGATGGCAGAATTTTGAGGTTAGCTTATGGATTATTATTTTTGGTCTTCTTAGACTATTGAGCATTCTTCAGCTGTTGAGCTGAGTATGCAGTGTTATTCAACACAAGGCATTCCTTCTTATGAGTTCCTTCTCCTTCATTGAGTGATCTCTTGGAGGGGTTCTGTTCTTCATTTCCCACATTCAGGCTTGAGGCCAAGCATCCTCCTTCAGCCACATCATTATTTCTGCAAAGAATAGTGCTATGGTGCAGGGTGTTGCAGTGGGAGATTCACAACACCAGCTCTTGAGCTTATCTTTCAGAGGAGGGAGCTCCCCTTTCTTTGCAAGATCTGTACAGGAGGTCCTAGGGAACATTTCACATCTTGGCATAATGAAAAATTAGTTCCCATCCAATACATGCATTTTACTAGGGAAACTGCGTCATTTTTCCATAGTTGCAGCAGTGGGGTTTGAACCCTTGCTTGTGAGCTCCTTCCTTGGAGAAAGGGCCAACCCTTCTCCCGAGAAGCTCTGTACTTCATTCTTTTTCTATCACTTTTATATTTCAGTCATATATATTTAGTGTTATAGTAAAACTACATTTTTCAGATCCATATCTGCAAATCTGCATTTTTATACATTGTACTCTCATGTAAACCTTGCCGAGTGATCTTATTTTGTATTAAAAGGAAGGAAAATACATTTTCTTAGCAATTGGATGATTTTAAACTCCTCATCTCTTATTTATCATCATTTTATACATAAACCCTCATTAAAATAACGTATTCCTTGCTTCAGTACTTTCTGCAGGAGCTAGGCTATGGGGTTTGGGTTTATTTGAGCTGCATTGACTTGGGGAGATCTGTTTATGTTGGCTAGAGTGATTTGTTTCACCTATAATTATACATGTGAGTTTTATATGATGTATTATAAGGGATCCAAGTCCCATTTCTCACAGTTATAGCGTTATTTTATGAAGACAACTATTTTATGCCCTATATTGTTGCATTTCCCCACTTGGGAAGGAGAATATAGGCCATATACTTGCTGAGGTTCTTTAATTTGATGGTGAGATGTTATTTTAAATCTAATGAGCTGATCTACATTGCCATGCTCATGATTTTCTGAAGCTCCAACTCTAGAATATCTTAAGATATTCCATTTGTTGTAGAAAATCCCAATTTTGGGAAATTACAGTGAGGCTTTTATGGAGAAAAAATGATGGGTGTTGGAGTTGGCACATTTATATTGTTAATATTATTACTCGTATCTTATATATATAGTTTTATGATGCATGATGTTGCTGATATGTTTTGCATTTCGATGGATGATTTATGATGATCTTATGCACTTGCACAAGTTGGATTATAATTATATTTATGTTGATGCATGAAGCATTAGGTCCCTATATTACTACTATAGTCCCTTATTGTTGTTATTTAAACCCTGTTATTGTTATTATTGTACCCCTGTAACCCCCATATTGTTATTATTGTTCCCTTAAATTATTATTGTTAGGTCGGCTAGGATTACATTGTGGCCCCATAGACTCCTATATATAGAAAGGAGGTTTTGTAATTTGTATCATCGAAGAATTATTAATTCATGTAATGTATTGGAGGTTGCCCCCTTGAAGTGGCTTATTTATACGGCATTGATATCTCTTTTCTTCTATTTTTGGAACTGGTTTCACAACATTTGGTATCAGAGCTTTAGATTCTAGGGTTTCGCTGCTCCAAATAGGCCATCGTGGCATTTTCACTATAATATGTTTTCTACGAAGGTTCAGAAGCTGAAATTTTTAGTGTGTGAATCCAAAATCCTGGGGAACATCATCGCAAAATTTCAAAGCTTGGTTCACAATATTTTCAGAGATATCATATGTGGAATTTAGGTCATTTTTCAGGCTCCTGAATTTAACCTAAACATGTCATCCTGGAATTTTCACTATAATTTTGTTTCTACAAAGGTTCAAAAGCTAAAATTTTTAGAGTGTGAAGTCAAAATCCTGAGGAACATCTTCGCGAAATTTGATATCTTGGTTCACAAAATTTTACAAGATATTATCTATGGAAGTTAGGTCTTTTTCAAGATTCTGAATTTCATCTCAAAGAGGTGACTATGGAAAAATCTTCATAGTGCTCTCTCTGAGCATTAGATTAGAGTGATTTAAAAATCAGTTGTAATTACATAGACTGTAGTGTTCTGTCTATCGATTTCAGAGCCAAAGGAGGAAACAGTGACACGTGGCAAGTCGTACAAGTTCATTCTACTGAAACAGTCCATAATTGGGTCATTGTGGGAGATTAGACATAACTTTGCCTCGAAGAATCCAAATCAAATCGGAACTGTGTGCATTTCAGATATTGAGGATCCATAATTATAGAGATAATTCAATTTCAATATCGAGCTCCTCAAAAGCAAGTAAAAGGTGTGTATTTTTTTTTTCCGAATTGCATAAGTCTTGTTTGAAGAATCAAATTGAATTGATTCCAAGGGAATATTGTAGAATAGATATCAGTATTGGATTCTAAAATGGCCCCTAAAAATAATTCAACACCCATTAAGCCTTTAGAAGGCTCTACTATGACTCATGAAGATGAGGAATGGAAACATGAAATATCAAAATTACAAGAGCAAGTGTAACAAATTTCGCTCTCCCAAAGAGCAACAAAAAATGAAATAAAGTTTTGAAGAAAGGCGTGGAAACTAAGATGGATGGTTTAAAGAAAGGCGTGGAAGCTAAGATGAATGGTTTGGAAGCTGAGATGGATGACATAGAAGTGGGCATGGAAGCTAATATGGATAGCATGGAAGCTAAGATCGATGAAAAAATGAAAGACAACGTGGAAAACATGAAGAATAACCTAAAAGTAGACATGAAAGGTTTGGAAAAGTTGATACAAGATTTTTTTTTTGTGAAAATATAGTAGAGGAAACTCATGATGAGAACAAAATAAATGTTAATCTTGATTTGATAAACTCTAATGTTGGAGGGAAGAACCACCATATTCCAAAAATGGATATGAGGAAGTTTAGTGGAAAGGATCTTGTAACATGGATACTACGGATGGAGCAATATTTTGATCTCCATAATGTGAAAAACACACAAAAGGTATGCATTGCAACTTTACATTTAGAACAAAATGAATTTGTATGGTATCGATGGCTTTTCTCCCGTAAAAAAATTGTCACTTGGTCAATTTTTACGGAGGAAATGATAGCACATTATGAGGATACAAAGAGAAACACCTTCTTTAGCCAATTGATAAATCTCAAACAAAAGGGTTCAATGGGGGAGCACATTGAGGACTTCCAAAAATTGAATATAAGGGTAACTGATATTTCAAAAGAACACAAAATTGATCTCTTCATAGTACTTTAAAGGATAACATGATTCTCATAAGAGTATGTCATTGCGTATGATTTCTTGGTTCTAATTATTCTGTTGCTTGGGAAGTTTTATTTCTTATTTGAGGAGACGGTGAGTTTATCTTGATAGCATGAGATCAAGGAGTTTATGAGTTGTGGATAGTGCTTTTATTGCAAAATCTATTGTTGTTGTTGTTGCTTATACTAGTTCTTTGTTATTTCTTCTTAGAGGCATTAATTATTTGGCCACACTTTGATGATGTCAGAGATATTTCTTATACCGGCCCATATGTTGCTAGTGATGCTTTTGTTGCTTCTTGTTTTGTTTCTTGAAACTAAAGTTGGTGCTACATGAGTATGATTCCATATTTATGAGCCTCATGTGTGGTTTTTTCATTGATGATGAGGATGTATATGATGTTGTTATTATTTCATGCTATTCATGTTGTTTCTATCACATCACTATGTTGTAGATGTGTGTGTGGATTATGGTGGTTTCTAGTGGAGATAATTGTTCATATTTGATATGATGTTGATTAGTATTACTTTGCTTTTTTGGAGATAAAATTTATATGTTTTTTTGAACTCCACATATTTTATTGTTGAGATTCTTGATTATGGATGAGGCATTAAGGGTAGTTATGCTATGTATTGTACTACTGCATAGAACACATATTATTTCTCATGGATGCCTTGTACTTATTGCATGTCATTGTATTATTCATGCATAGAGGAGAGCACACTTAATTTCGTCTATAAAAGCCATGTATCATTATTGTATCGTCTTTTGGTTCATTTATCATGGAGAGATCCATGGTATCTAGCATGCATTGTACAATTGTCAAATTTAGCTATGTATGGGCTAATGGGTGTCAAATTGATGCCTTATTTTGTATATAATTGATGTATCCTTATTGCATTGGGTGAATGATGTAAGGATGGTTCCATAGAGTCATTGGTTTGTGATATGTAAGCTTATATAGGAGTCATATGGTAGTATTATATACTTATCACAACCACGTATTTTCTCCATGAAGCCTTGTATTTGTATGGAAATTCATTGTATATCATTGCTCAAAGTCAGTTGGAGTCCTATTCCATGAAGAGTAGTCTCTTGCACTTGGCAAGGAGCCTTATTGGAGAGAAGTAGAGGTTTTGCTATAGCAGCAAAGAGAGTTTGTTTGAAACTCCATTACATGGTTAGGGGGAGCATGTTCAACATGATATGATGCATGGTATTGGCTAGAGATATATTCGTAGCTCATTTCATTGTTTTATGTGCTTATTTTGTAGGAGATACATCCTTGGTTCATTGGTTTATATCAACCTTGTATCTACATGATGGTGAGTATGACAAGGGGAGTGTATGTTTCAACCCTCAGGGGGAGTATGCAAACAATGGCCATCTATCTCATTTTCTCTATGCATTTTGTATTGCCATGAAATCCCCTTGCCATTGAGGTCAAAGGGGGAAATATTTTTTATGTTTTATCAGCTTCAAACATTAATTTCAAAGAGGGAAGGTTTAGGTTGACATCATTGGAAAAGGGTGAGTTGTTTGGCATGTCAGTGTTTCCATTGATTTCACATGATGTATTCCATGTATCCATAAGTCTTATGTCATGTACTGAGTTCTACATATGTCTTTCAGAAGGTTTACATGTTGTAAAATTGATTGTGGAAAGTTGTCATGATGTATCAATCTTACTCCTAAAGTTGAGCCATAATGTTTATGTCATTTGATGCATGCCATGTAATCATGAATTCCATGCTTTGTACAGAGTCATAAGTATGGTTTTTGGAGGTTGTCATGTTGCGTCAAGGTGTCAAAATTTCAAGAGAAGGTTAACATGATGTTCCTCATATCCTCTTTAAGTTGTGCTCCACATGGTGGCCTGAATAAGTTGAGCCATAATGTTGATTTCATTTGATGCATGCCATGTAATCTTGAATTATATGTTTTGTATTGAGTCATAAGTATTTTTTTCAGAGGTTTTCATATTGCTTCAAGGTTTCAAAATTTCGGGAGAATGTTTTCATGATGTTCCTCATATCCTGTTTAAGTTGTGCTCCAAATGGTGGCCTGAATATGTTGAAAACTGTAGTGAGGGGAAAACATAGGTCTCCTTCATAGGAACCACATACATACGCAAGTTTCCTTCATAGGAGGGGCGTATTCCTCTTGGAAGTGATTTTTTCTTAAAATGTGAACACTTCAAGTGTTTAAGGTATTTTCTAATGGTTTTGTTTGGGATTATTCATGTAAAGGTCGGAAAAATGTTAAGTAAATTTTAGAAAGTGATTAAAGTAGAAAATATCTCTCATATAATGACGTTAGTGCCAGATCAATTCAAGGAGAAAATTTCAATGATCCAAACCAATTCCTTGGTATGAAAAGAGTTATTGAGTGTTGCAACACCAGATGAATTTACTAAGTCAACTATCTTAGAAAATTATAAATAGGAGGAATATATGAGAATGTTTTGTTTATTATTTTGTTGATTGAGAAAAAATGTGAGAGGAGAAGAGTGTGCAACATGGGAGGGTCATTATGCGTAAAATTTGAAACAGTTTACAAAAGTTGCAAAAGGGAGTAGAAGCATGTTTTAGCCATAATTTTATGCAGAGTGTGAGGAGATGGAGTAAGGATTGATTGAAGATCATTTATTGTATGGTTGTTTCTAGTGCATTCATCAAATTCTTTCTTTTTTATGTATTGATTGTTTATTAAAAAAAATCGATTACAAGGAGGGTTATTTCTAATTTTTTATCATATTATCTTATGTAGTGTTTGCATTCATTGATTTATACTTTTATAGTGGACTAATATGTTTTTTTCTGAGTTGTGAAGTCCTCCTTGGAGTCTAGTTTGAAAATGAATGAAAGTGTGGCTTTGAGAGATTGAGGAGGTGGTGTTTTTTGTTTAGTATTGGTTGAATAAGATATGGGTGGTGGCTGAGAAAACAATATATTTGGAGTAACATCTCCACATAATGGTGGTTGGATAGTCCAGTTGTGGATGGGTGAGGCTTATTGGGAGTGGTGGCTTCCAGCAGGTTGTGGCTTAAAAAGTCGCGTGAATAGAGAGTTCCTAGCTGGTAGGGGACATAAATACTACTCACAGGGGTAGTGGCTCCTGGCTGTTGGTGGCTATCAATATTGTTCACAAGGGTAGTGGCTCCTAGTTGGTGGTGGCCAACTGAAAGATGTAAAATATTTGATTTATAATAATAAGAGAACGAGAAGCAACACAACAACAATAGATGGTTTTTCTTCCCTTGAGGGTTTCCACCAAAAGTATTTGTGTCTCATATTTTGATCATCTTTTATGGTTTTTTTTTAATGATTTGGTGCTTTGATCTCTTTCTATGTGTTTCATATTCTGAATGGTTTAAGGATTAATCAATTGGATAAAATTTTATAAGTTCTATCACTATTGATTCATCCCCCTCTCTTATTAGTGATATACATTTCTAAAAATTATTTTAAATCTAGGCCACTTACTATTACTTTAGGAAGACCACAATGTATATAAATTTCCTTCATGAGCACCTCCACCACTTGGATTTCAATGTATGTTGTAATACCCTGCCTAACCCCGGTGATATAAATATATGTACATATGATATTTAGGCTAGTGAGAGAGATACATGTGATTAATAGTTGAGCGATATGAAGTTTAGTTTTGGGGACATGCATGCCCATTTGTGTGTGTGTGTGTGTGTGTGTGTGTGTGTGTGTACATGTGATTTTTAGCACTAGCATGCTCGTGGTTATGTGTATTTAGAGGTTGTGAGGTCGGAAATCTAGGAATTGTAAACATGATGTAACCTTTGCACATATATTATAAAATAAAATGGATGGCTATAGATAAACTCTATGGAAAGACTATGAGGGGCACTCAACTCTAGGGAAAGATGGAAAAATTTCTTATGTGATGTGTTTTGGCGAAAAAGGAATTCAGGCCCATATGGCTTTAGAGGGTTCCACATGGCAAGAGAGATATATACATTTATAAAGTGTATTTTTGCATGTGAATGAATTCATTGAACATTGAGTTATTAACAAGGATTTAGTGATTCATGCAATTTTTTTAGTCTAAGAGTTATTCAGTTTTGGTTAGTGAGTGAGTCATGGGACTGGACTTTGTAATTGACCGAGGCATGGTTATTCAGTTAATTATGTCATAGATAATGAATCTTGGTGTGATCCTTGGTGGATTTGGTTTATGGATCTGGCATCCATGGAGTTTTGGTGTAACTCAGTTTGGGGACCAGTCGATGGGTCTTGAGTGTGGAATTTATAACTAATTGGGTGTTATTCAATTCGACCTAGAAGGGTGCCAGGAAGCCCTAGGAGAAATAGAGATCCTAGATCTGTAAGCTGATATCACCCATGGTTGGATGTAAGGCACCCCAAAAGGTGGTGGCCACGTCGAGGGACTACTATGAATAGAGAAGGGTTGCACCACTTGGGCGTAGGCATGGGGGAGCGCAAGCTTGTGGTTGGAGGTTGAGACTATTGGGGTTGGTACCTTGGTTAGTGTTGATGTATGATACTTGGTATAAAAACTATTTCCCATGGATTTGAGGCTCCAACTCGGGGTGACCCATGTTAATATTTTATGAACCACATGATCTACAACTGGGTGGAATATGGAAGGCCTACAACTAGTTGGTCTTCTATTTCAAATAGGTATCCATGTGCAATGAATTTTGTTTATGTGCTATGAATTGTAAACCCTAGTTTGGGTTCCATAATGTGAATGCCATTTGTATTTAATTCCATTTTTCATAATTAATATGAATAAGTGAATGCATAATGGCTTATTTTATTAATGTGTCTTAATTATTGCATGGATTATGCATGCATAATTGCATTGCATGAATTTACAGGTTGATTCTAGGTACATGGCATACTTTAAGAAAGTGAGAGAGAGAGAGAGAGAGAGAGAGAGAGAGAGAGAGAGAGAGAGAGAGAGAGAGAGATTCATCACATTCTACAATGAATGAGAGAGAGAGAGAGAGAGAGAGAGATTCATCACATTCTACAATGAATGTTTTCCAAAAATTATGTGTTTCCAATACCAATGTAGAGGACATGGAATTCACACACTCACACACACACACACACACACACACACACACACACACACACACAGATTTTTCAAAATTTGGTGTCCCCTAATTCTAGTCTAAAATATGAATTCCCAAGGTTTTCTATAAGTCTAATTTACTTTCTAAGACATTGAATCTGAGCCTATCACATATTTTAATGCCTTAAATTAGCACATTCCATGTCAATTTGGCAATCTACGTGAGGTCATTCCTTCCTCTTGGTCACATCACATTTCATCTTCACACATCACAAGTTTACAAGGTAGATATGTGATAATAGTTTTTTTTTCAACATAAATCCCAATGTTGCAATCTGTCTTGAAATAATGTGATTACATGGATATGTCACACTTATATTGTTTCACATTTTCCCTTGCAATAGAACAATTAATGCGATGAACCCCTTGCACATATGGCATAAACTATAAAATGGGCTACACCCATTATAATTTTACATTGAATCTCTACTTTAATCACTTGATAAAATAGTGTAAGGAGTTCATGTTCATCGCAACCTACCTTTGTAGCCTCCACCGCTGATAAGAGGGTTTGTAACTAGGTGAATTATTGAATCTTCCTTAGCTTATTTGCAATGGTGTCATTTTCTCTTCCATCACTTTGATTAACCTTAACAATTTTGTATTCCAAAAATCCTCATATTCCACCTTTCTCCAAATTTATATATACCTTTAGAGCCCCATTATTCCCATACTCTTTCATATGGCCTAATCTCTCCCTTGCCCCATACTTAATATATTTCTCATAATTGTGGTTAGCCTATACACTTACTACTAAAAACCCTCTTCACCCTTCCTTCATGGCATAAATTTCAATGATAATTCTACCACCTTACTCAGCAATAAATAAATTATCAAGTCACTTTTTATCATACCTTAGCCTTCCCATTATCGATAGAAATTTTCCTTCACCTTATCGATGCTACCTATGCTAGTTGCGATTGCACGATATATATTTGCACCTCCTTTTGTCACATCCTATCACCTTTTCTTGTGATAGTGATAACCCTCAGTGTAATATATCTCCCAAAAATTTGATAGGAATTTCTCCTACATTTAATACCCCTTATTTCACCTTGCATTTGTAGTTTGTGACTAAGCCTATCATACTATGTAAACACAATTTGCAATACCTGCTAAATAACATAGAATTTTTTTGTTTGGGCTAACATACTTATCATGAATATATTATAATGATAGGTAATGTTGATATTGAGTGTTTCAATATATCCTCATTAATAGGAAATATGGCTCCACCAACTAGAGGAAGACCTGACAAGGAGATAGTTAAAATTAGCATTGATGGAGTTGTTGATAGCCTTATTTTCGGAGTGCCTATCTACATGGATATTGCTTGCTATAGAGATAACTCAGTACCAATGACATGGGAAAACATATATCAAGCCCTTAATAGGAAATAGGTGCCCAAGGATGAGGAATACCATGAAGTTTATATCAATATTAGAGGGTTATGGTTTCATAGGCTAGTAGCACATCTAGCCATTCTTCCATGTGTCGAGACAATCAAATGGATCATTCGAATCATCGATGAAAATGATACGATAGCCAAGAATGTTCATTGTGCACCATTATAAACATACACACCATCTAATAATGTTTAATATTACAATATTCCTAAGCTTTGTGTATTCCTTAATACAAAATGTTTCTAGAACATCCAAGCATATCTTGAAAATTTGGTGGCAAGATCTAGGAAAGTTTAGGTAGTGAGTTGATGGGATTTACAAAACCAAAATGCTAAGAAAATTGTATCAGATGTTGTAAAATATGTACTATAGGATGTATGGGAGACCATATGTAGAATGCTTTGAGTAAATTTGGGTGCCTATGATATAAACATGCGCCACGAAAGGAACTATTTTCAGTTGGGTGGACATCCTAGTATCTTCCATTCAGGCTAATGTTAAAAGAGAAAAGAATACATCCATAAGATAAAAACCATAGTTCTACATGGAATCATACATACTAGATTCCATATGTGTAATATGGGAGTTTGAAGCATTAGAATGGAAGTGGAACTATGTTCAAGAGCCCCCACTAGTGCACATCTACTGCAAGAATTTGTGGGAGAGAAGGTACAAAGGAATGTACACACAAATTTTTGAACACTTCATTTCCATAGTATATCATAAACTCTTTAATACAAAGCCTCCCTAGATGTCATATCGGGATAACCTATGTTACTACAAGATGTTTTTAATTGATTTACTCTCAGGGACTCGGCATAGATAAGAGTATTTGGAGCCTATAAAACCCTCATCTGTTTCCTCTGTTTGTCCTTGAAAAGATAGTATTACAAGAGGTGGAATATCAAATTACAACAATATTAACAAAAACATATATAAAATAAAAGAAAACTCCATGGCTTGCCTTCACATTGAATATAGGAGCTTATTGTATGAATAATTTCTAAGAGGAAAAGGCAAAATCCAAAGACTTATAACACTTCAAATTTGGTGAAATCAACTTCCACAGGTATGATTCAAAAGGTATTTCCACTCGACACTACAAATAAATCGTGGTTGGTAATTTACCCCGAGAAATGAGGCAAATGAAGACAAACTAAAAATATTCTTTAATGCCACAAAAGTAGTTGAGGCAACCGAAGTAATAGGACCCTCTAAGCCAACTAAAAACCCAAAAGAAACATGATAATAATATCCACAAAGTATGGATACTCGAGAGAAGAGGGTCACATTGAATAGGAAGTAGGAGCAAGAATTTACAAAGAAGGAAAGGCTAAAGAAACTGAAAATTGAACAAGAATAAAAGTACCAAGCAGATAAAGAGAATAATAAAAGGAGAGAAGAAGAGGCAGCTGGAAGGAAATTGGAAGAATAAGTAGCCAAAAGGAAAGAAGAAGAAGAAAAGAAAATTTGAGAAGCAACAAAAAAGAAAAATCAAAAGGCAGAAAAAAGGAAAAAAACACTAGGAAAAAAGGAATAAAAGATAAGAGGAAGTGAAGAGAAAGAAGCAGAAGGAAAGGAAGAAGAAAAAAGAAAAATGAATAGCTAGAAAACTCAAAGAACAAAGGATTTCCAAATAATTAATATAAAAGGAAGCAAAAGAAGCCAGAATGAATGATTTTTCACAAAAGAAGGTATAATTCCTACTACCTAATCTAGATGTCACTCCTCCCACACCTATCTCTAGTGGGAATTTCCCACTTGAAATGGGAGTCAAATTCAAAGAAGAATACCAAGTATTGGATATCTTGAGTTTTAGATTTGATTAGTTCAAGAACAGGATATCTTAAGTTTCATATTTGGCCAGTTCAAAAATAGGATATCTCAAGAAAGGTGTAAGTACCTAGAAAGGGAGTCGAGTAATCCAATATCAGTCACTACAGAGAAGTACATAGTGATGGATACCATATCCAATCCATAGGAATAGTTTCCACATGATCCACATTCTATGTTGCTATTGAGAAGAACATGAAATGTTTGGTGAATGAAATAAAAGAGTTGAAAGAGAACTTGGCCACTAAATAGCAAGAGAATGATAAGTTACATGTAGAGAACCCGACTTTGTTGGCTATAAGTACCCACAAGGAGGATTTTCAAGCAACGACCTTAGAGGAGATAATTTTTTTTGAATAATTCATGAGGAGAGTTTACGATGAAATGATTCCCCTACATAAAGTAGTATCTTAATTACTAGAGATGAAATATGAACTTAGAGGAAAGGGAGTATTAATAAAGCATGCGATCAAAACATAAGATCACATATGTGGATGGAGTACAAAGTACCCAGATGCACCAAATGAACTATCAAGGAAAGATCGAATGCGTACGAAGCAGGATACGGTAAACATTAGAATTTCATTGCAATCACATGAAAATCTATGAATTCTTATGGCCAAAAAGTTGAGTGCATACTAATCGCTTCACAATCAGGGAAAATTCTAAGAATGGAAATTTATCTTGAATTTTAGAAACCTTGGAAAATCTCGTAGTCCACCATGTGCAATATATAAAATGTTTGACAATATTTTTGTAAAAATATTCAAATTTATAATAATTTTGTACATTCTCTATATAATATTTTGGTGATTTTTAAAGTGAAATAATTTTATACTATAAAATTCAGGCGAAACATTTTTAGAAAAAAAATGGAAATTAGTGATTTTTTTTTTTGGAAAATGCATGGAAAATTATCCCACCTGTGAATATTAGCCCCTAAAATTTTCCCTGTTCACAATGCTTTAGAAGCCCTTGTTAAGGCATACAAGACAACCTCAATCAGTGCACTATAGGCAATAAGGAATAAGCATAAAATTCTACAAGAAGTTCAAGAAATGCTAAATACATTGAAATAGGTTATTGCACAAAATTATTTAGAATATATGAGAGAAGACATTTCCAAATATATTGTGGAGCTGACAAAATTGAATCCTAAGCTCTCAATTATTTTGGGTTAATTGCAAATGGATATAAAGATATTGCTGCTAGATGCTATCAAGTGTGAAATGAGGTTTGATAGAGTATTATCAAATAAACTCAAGTCCATTTCCTCCAAGTACAACGCATGGAATTCTTACTTGACACAAAAATTGCAAGTCGAAGCTTCTCATATGGCCATCATGAAAATGGTTCCATGAAAAAATTGTCTTTATTATCTTTAGTTTTCATGTAATTTGTAAATAAAATAAATTCTGGAATTTGGAATAAAATAGAAATAGAATATCTAGACAAATGAAAATTCATGTAGAAGATGAAGAGTCATGAGGGAATTTGAAAGGTCATGGGAGGTAAGGACTCACATCATTTTGTATAAATATACCCTCATGGGTAGTTACAAAGGACTTAAGCCTTTAGATTCCTTAAGAACCTTGTAGAGGAAATCTAGTACATTATTTTTGAGAGATCGAGATACTATTTGATATTTCTGCTATTGGATCTCTTGAATTCTTGGTGCAATGGTGTATTGAATATTTCTAATAATTTTGAGAAGCTCTTTGAGCCACAAAAATAAATTTCACTCATGTATTGTTGATCGTTGTAAGACTTATCTTCTGGTGATTTAATGGTATATAATTGTTATTCATGTGTTGAAAATTAACGAAATATCATTGATTTGAGACTCACATATTTGTTGATATTGTTTGTGTATTTATGCTTTCATGTTCGATGTTAGTTGTGAAATAATTCACAATTGATTATGTATATTTCCATTATATTCATGTATCTTAATTGAATTTTTACAACAACCTCCCTTTAAGATTCATGTCCTTTTCCTTTTGCTACTTATATAGTATGTGTATCTTATTCTTAAAGTATTTCATAAAAAATTTCTAACTTGTTTTCTATCAGAAGTTTTATTAGTTTTCTTTACTCTTTTTCATCTCATACAAAACCAATTTCATACAAACATGGTGGCATCTGGGCCCACATACTCGATGGGATTCCTATTCCAAACAATGTAAGGTATATTTGAGATTTTTCATCGAGGATATCCCCTTAATGTTGGTGGTACATTTTGGCCCGTCAAAAATTTTGGATCTAGAAGGAGGCTCAGCATTGTATAGTTGGCATATTCTCTCATCATACTAAAATATTCAAGCAAGGTAGCAGTCAACTAGGTTCCCCTCAACCAAACCGTCAAGTGCTTGAAAATTCTAATTTTGAAGAGAAATCCATTCCCAAGAGTCATGAGAGGTTGTATGAGTTAACTCAAGAAGAGTTAATATCTCTCAGACTTTTCACCCATAAATATTCCAAAAAGCTTGGAATTCTTCCATTCACCCCTATGTTTCCTCATAAGAATACAAGTAGAGGACAAAAAACTCATCATGGATGAGTGTTAGTTGGTTTTTTTTAATATTTGGTTAATGCTTATTTGGTTTATTCAAAAAAATTTGTGGAAATACATTCTTATGAAGAAGATGAAGGGACATCAACTAGTGAAAATATGGAAGCTCTAATAATTGGAAAACTCCTGGAAGGGTTGATAACTAGTGAAAACTTGGAAGTAGTGATAACTATTTAAAATATCGAAATTGAGAATGAAGGTACTGCTTTTGAAAGTGATGAAGAAGATTTGAAAAATAATATGGTTAGAAATAAACAACTAGCATAGATGTCCCAAGGGGCACTAAACCTTTCAGGTATTCTACAACCCTTGCCTAGCCATCCGAAGAAGTTATTAGTAAGTTTGATCCTGATAATCCCACCAATGTGGAAGACCATATTAATAATTTCCATTTATCATTGAGATTGATGAATTTTCGGTACAAGGATGTGGCTTGTAGATTATTTATTTATACTTTTGAGAATAAATCTACAACCAGGTACCATAGTCTTCTAGAAGGTTCTATTACCAATTGGGAAGATTTTAAGAAGTCTTACTTGGAGAAATTTGATGAATAGAAAACACCAGCGATGTTGTTAAAAGGATTAACTGCTTTGAAGATGGTTAACAAAGAAAAGGTAAAATATTTCAACCAAAATTTTACTACAATATTGAATAAATTTCTACTGATATACCACCTTATAATTTGATAACAAAGTACTATTATGTTACTTCCATGCCTTCTAATATTGCAATGTTTTTTAAAAGGGCTTGGGAAACTACATTGGAAAAAAACTTTTTTGAAGGCTTAGCGGTTGAAAAAGATATGATTTCTATCGTGTACGTCAGATTCAAGGCAACACTAAGGCTAGCAGAAAGAAGCCACATACATTAGCAGATAAGATAATTGAAAAGAAGACTATTGATTTTGAGAGTGTAGTCAAATCACGAAAGTAATAATTAAATGAATATTCAGATTTGAAGAGGATCACTAGTGAAGGTTCTTCAAGGAACAAATCTTTCAAGACATTATATAATCATGACAACAACTCCCTAGCTAAGTTTGCTCAAATTTCTAATGTCACTCTGAATTTTGAAGAGATGGGAAAGGAAAAAAAATTCATGTTCCACCAAGTAAACCATTTGAAGAATACTTTCCCTCAATGGATAAATGGAGAAACTCATATGATTAATAAGTTTTTGGATGATCAAAAAATTGAAGGAAAACATTAACAATCGAATGAAGAAGAATAATCTACCCGAGTGGAAGATGTTTCTAGTACTGGGTCGCCCATGATAATGGTGGAAGTGGTTAGAGGCAATGATACTCAATTGGTCAAGGAAGTTTCAGTTGGAAAATTTCAACTAGCTAACCCCCCTAAGTCTTACAATCTATAGAGCAAAGGGCCAGTAGTTGAGCCTAATCTTGAAGATAAAAGTAAGGCCTTTCTTAGAATAATATTCCCTAAAAATATTAATAATCAAAGTCGAACCTCTTATCCCACAAGTAAACATACTTCCAAAGTGCCTCGAGATACCAAAGGAAATTATAAAACACTTGAAGCATCCAATAACTAGTCTTCTTAATCAACATCTTCAACTCAATCAACTAAGAAAAATAGTGCTTCGGGTTCTATCGAGTATGGTACAGTTGAAGTTCTGAAGAAACAAAGAGTGAATATAATGCTCTATGAGATAGGTCAAACACCTAAGCAAAGAGATTTAAATATCCAAGCATTCTCTCCAATTGCTTCAACAAGAAAAGCTCATTCCACGCCTTCCAAGGCTTCATCCATCACTCAACCCAAGGCTACACAAAATGGTGAATCTGATGTAAATGCATCTAATGTTGGATTTATTTTCAATCCCAGACACTACCATTCTTTCTTAAATTTGGAATTTTCAATTATAATGTTCATAATTGCTTGGTGGATTCTGGTTCCTCTACTAAAAATAATGCCTTTGTCAGTGTGAAGGAAGATTAATGCAAATCCATAATTAACTGGTTTTGAGGTCATTCATCAAGATAGATCTGAAGTGCAAGTGGTGAGTGAACTAAAACATGTACTTATATTCCTATCATCCAATCCATGAGTAGGTCAATTAATTGACATTAGGGTGCTAGATAATATACCAGAAGCCTATGGTGTTTTGTTGAGTAGAGATTGGTCCAATAAAATTGAAGGTTACTTCACTTTAAACTAGTCTTACTTATGGATCCCTTACAAGGGAAAGAAAAACCATATAAGATTCAATAACGAACCATGTATGGAATACACAACCATGGAACTAGATATCCATAACTAAACGATTATTATTTCTCAAGGAATACTAGTGAATTGTTTCCTTGAATCAGAAATGGGTTACTACCAAGTGAATTCATATCAAGTCCTACGAGATACACAGTCAGAACTCCTTCCTTGTAACATGACTGGTGAAACTGAAAATTGTATTATATATGTAAATATTTTTATCTTGGTAAATAAAATTGTAAATATTGATGTTTGGACTCTTTATTTTAATGGATAAAAAACACAAGATGGAGATGGTGTAGGCTGCATCAAAATGGACCCTAACAAGAACAAAACTCTCATAACTTGTAATTTGGAATTCAAATGTACTAGCAACTCAGTTGAATATAAAGCATTGATCTTCATCGTAAATAAATGCATCGTCTTGCAGGTGGAATGCCTCAAGGTAATTGGTGATTTTGAAATAATTACCAGACAGGTACAACATACAATACATTGTCTTTCACCTCATTTCAAAGACTACCAGTAAGAGGTATGGCACCTTATTTAATATTTTAAATATTTTAATATTATATTAGCTCCTAGGATTAATAATGGTTCAACAGACACTTTATAAAATTCAACTAAGGTTACCCTCTTAGATATGGTTTTTTTCATTTAATTTTTTTACAAACATGTGGTTCCTAAAAAAGTTAATAATTTTATTATTTTTAACGATGACCAACATATTTTGGATTTCCTTTCCAACACAAATATGTTCAAGGATACAACCTCTGTTGGACAGTTAGAATTTCCTAGATGGCTAGTGGCATCAACTGTGTTGGTATAGATGTCAACAGTCATGCTATGAGTTGTGTTAGGAAATTGGCATTGTCTAATAGTTGGCAAGAGTATTTCCATTGATGTAGATCAAACTAGCATGGATGTTTGTGCCATAAGATGTTGGATTTGATGTCCACTAGCCTAGATGTGATGGTAACTGGGATAGCATTCGTGTTCTTGATGTGTAAAGATCAGGGGGAGTCCCATGGTTGCTAAAGTATCTTGTAGAGAATCATCATAATAACAGGCTTGCTGGAGAAGCCATAATATGATGATTATGATTGTTGGGAGTCCCATGCCTTGAAGGAATGTATGCCTCATTAGATTATCTCAGATGCTCTTGGAAGTGGCATAGATGGATAATTCTTGGAAATATATTTCCAACAATATGTTGAAGTTTGCAAAATGGCCACCTAGATTGAAAGTTATTTCTATTCAAATTTGAGGTGCCCCAATGTCAAAGTGGCACAACTGAAAGTGGTTAGAGGACCCCTTGGAGTGCGTTAGTTTGGCATTTTTCCAAAATAAGCAACAAAAAAATTAGCAAAGAAGCTAAAAACGAGGACTGGGTTGACTTGATTTGACAACGGAGCAGTGGAGATGCTTCCCATTGGTCATAGGTAGACACCATCGGGACAACCCATACTGGCGAATTTACCCTGGTGAGTTTACCCTGACATGTGCACCCTAGAGGATTGCAAAGGGCATAAAAATTGAACACGTCAGATTTTGAATTTCGAGACAAAGAGGTATATCACAAACCAATGAGATTTTAACAGGAGGTCCCCACTTGATAACTCATCCTAGTGGCAGTACCCCAGTGGGTGCATCCTAGCGGGAGTATAAAGGAGAACAAAGGATTTTAGCGGGATGAAGATGGTGGTAAGGTTGGTAGCAAAAACCAATGATAAATTCATTAGGAGGGCCCCACAATGACACCAAATCCTACAAAGGATTTCTCGGAGGGATATCAAAGCAAAGTGCAACAGAGAGTTGTCCCAAAGAAAAGTTAAGTAGAGCACAAGGTCAAGCATCAAGAGATAAGAGTCAGGCCACATGGAGAAATTCTAACATCTTTTGATATGGAAGTCTTGTCAGGCCTTGAGGCATCAATAGGTGGTTTCCCATACTACTGATTACATAGATGAACCCAGAGAACCACTTCTGGACCACTCCCCCTAATACCAAAAACCACAATGGAGTGGTGTTAAGGTTGGGTTCTTGAATCCAATTGTTTTTTAATTAACAAACGAATTCATCACAAAACCAAGGATCTAGAGATCCTTTCTCTCTGCTCAAAGCAGGTACATGACAACATTGTATTGGCCAAGGTGATGTCAACATGATTTTATCTTGTTGGTTGGAGCTCGAAGATGTTTCTAGGTGCAGAAAGTGGAAGCATTGGGAAGTGAGAGCAAGGACATGTCAGCATGGATATCCAAGCAGTCAACAACCGATAAATAGGCTACATGATCCGGATCTTGGGGGGAGGCCCCCAAGGTCTAAAAAATTTAAATGGATCTGACAAGATCTACAAAATTAGAATGCCAAAAAAAAAAAAAAACACAAAGAAAATAAAACCACAAAGAAACTTGTTTTATTAAAATAGAGAATAACTATAGAAGCTACATTATGGTGGACAAATCTGTCCTTTTACAAACCGAGGCTTGTTATTTATAGCCTTTTTTGAGTTACAATACCATGTGTAGATACCATAGGTGGATACCATGGGTCAAAACCATGGGTAGATACCACTTACAATACCATGGGTAAATTCCATGTGTGGGTGAATACCATGTGTGGATACATACCATGGGTGGATGAATATCATGGATAGATGTCACTTACAATACCATGGGCGAATAAATACAATGGGTGGATGAATTAGCATGGGTCAATGACATTTACAATATCATGCATAAATTCCATGGGTGGATGGATAACATGGGTAGATGAATACCATGGGTGGATGCCATGTTCCATTCGGATCACTACACTGTTTAATAAATAACCCCTACTTATACTAATAACAATAAACTCCTCATTATTACTAATATTTAGAAATATGTATAGTCTGCCTTTATGATATAGGTTATTCTTAAATATATCTTTTAAAAATAACCATAATATTAGTCCTTAGTTTTGATACCATCACCTTTATTTATTAATCCCTCTATTATCTAGTATTAATAAATTTGATAATTATTTTACAATAATTTTTTTTTTAAATAAAATAATAATATTTATAATAATAAATAAAATCTATCCACTAATATTTAATATTTAGTAAAAAAATATTAGTTTTATTAAAATTAATTATAAATATAAAATCTAAAAAATAATGATAAGGTAGAATAACTAATAAATATTCAATACAAAAATAATTAAAAAGAAATTAGGTGTCATTATTAAAATAAATATAAATATTTTTTTCTTTCTTTTTGGATTTTTAATAATAATAATGAAAAAATTAAATTTAAGAACTGGTCGGCCCTTTCATCTCTTTCCTTCCACTATTTATTCACCCTGATCTTTTCTCTTCTTAGCAAGTTGTCCTGAAGATGAGTCTTGATTTAGACTCGAAACGTAGACTAAAAATGAAGACTGTGGATATTCCGAGTTGTGCATCAAAAAACCAATGAGAAGTTAGTGGGCCGAGTGTGCTGGAAATATCAAACTGCAAAGTGAAGCCTGGAAGTTTGATAAGGAAGCACACAGGAAGAATGTATCGGGACACGTTGGTTAGATAGCTCATCCCGGCATGGCCTTTGCTTGGCTAGTGAAAATGTAGGGAAGACCCCACGAGACAACTTAGCCCACCAAGAAGAACGCAAAGTAATTTAAATAGAAAGCATAATAAAATTGTTGAGTTTGGGAGCTCCAACCTTAGCACCAAGCCTTGGTAATTTCGCGTATAAATTATACCAATGGCACAGAGTCGTTAATACAGGTAAATAAGCCCATGAAGGCCTTAAACACGCTAAGTCCCTGAAGGCTTGAGCCATTGGTCACAACACCTGGTCCCATGGCGAGAAAATAGGGAAATGTGCCAATAAAAGGAGCTAAAGGCTGAAATAGACATAATTGGTAGTATTGTTAATGGAAAAGCCATTGGGATTTGGATGAGCTGGTTGACAACTACTTTGGCAGGGTTCCACCATATTTGGTAGATGCATCAAATTGGACATCACCATAAGCTAATTATGCATGCATGGATGAGTTATCATATGGTGAAGAGATTAACGCCTCTGAGCATGAAAATGAGTTGATAGAAAGAATTAAGAATTGACATTAGGGGAATTTTGAGGTCTAAAATGGGCCTCCTAAGTAAATTATAAAATAATAGTGGAAATAATAAAATAAGATTACATTACATCATCAAATTGTGGAGGGAAAAAAAAAAACTATTTTTTCAACTCATATTTTAACTTATCTCTCTATGGGTTTACTCAAATTTCAAGTGGGAACATTTGTTGGATGCATAATTTGATTCCACATCCAAGGAGTACCCATGTTTCATACTTTCAATGGACCATGCTACACGAAAAAATGAGAAATACATGAAAAACGTGATTGCAATCAAGTTTTCCATGTATTTCTCATTTTTCGTGTAGCATGGTCCATCGAAAATGTGCAACATGGGTACTCCTTGGATGAGGAATTAAATTTTACATCCAATGAGTACTCCTGCTTGAAATTTGAGCAAAATCGTAGAGAGATAAGTTGAAAATACAAGTTGAAAAAATAGTTTTATTATTTTATTATTTTTTAATATTTGTACCTTTTTACCCCAAAATGGTGAATCACCCCCCATGGTTTTCATCATCATCTTGAATCCTATTGGCTCTTATAAAGTTTATTTTTGTTGTAAATTTTTCTTAGGAGGCCCATTTTAGACCTCAAAAGTTCTCTAATGAGTCAAAAGAAATTGCTAAGAAATTATTGGTTCAAGGAAACAAGTACTACGACATGCAAGAGAAAATTAATGGAGCCTGATCAGAAACATAATTAGCCATCCCTGAGAATCCCTCATGTGAGGAATAATTAAGTGAGAAACAAAACTAGAATGAAGATCCATGTTTTGTGTGGAGGTAGAGTTTCATGGAAGAACTCCTTGATTCTGTAGTTTTATTTAGATTTATTTCTTAGTATGGAAGAACACTTAGGTGCCCATTTCTTGAATTAACTTAGCTACCATGTCCAAGAATAGAAATGACTGCAGTATGGGAAGCCATGCATTGAGTACACTTGGGAAGTATGGAGGAAAAAAAAGATAACATCGAACAATGTGCAAGAGAGGAACAAAAATAAATATTGCAATTGAGAAACTAGAGTGGAATCAACTTTGTTAATTGAGTTGTGTGGAGAGCTCTTTGTGTGAGAGCACTGTTTAGATGATGTTGAGTTAGATTTTGCTGCAAATAAGATGCCGAGAGTTCCTCTTGAGAGGAAATAGCATGAGAGATCCTGAGTATAAGAATAAGTATGAGAGAAGAGAGCCCTGTGTGGATGTATGTTGATGCAGAGTGGAGATAGTGCAGAGAGGCTTGTGTATGAGTGACTATTGTTGAGCTGAACATAAGACCAAATGTTGAAGGTTGCAAATGAGAATAGAGATTTGATATCAAGTAGAGTGACTTCAAAGTACAATGAACATTATTCTCCTTATTGAGTGTGGGTTGGAGCCTACATACAGGAAGTTGGTGCTTCCATCTTAGTGGGTTTTAGAGGAAGGCTTGGAGGTTGGTGCCTCCTACAAGTTGGTGCTTGCATAGATCGAAGGAGCTACAAGTTGGTGCTTGCAAAAAATATGAGAAGTTGGTGCTTCATATGGTGCTTGTGGTAATTTTATCAGGTGTCTACAAAAGGTATAATGCTCAAGGTTGCAGAGGAGAATAGAGAGTTGATATTAGGTAGAGTCGATTCCAAGTACAATGTGTTAAAAATATGAAACTGTGATCAAATTAAACCTTGGATAGATTAGATGATATAGATGATGATTTCATAGAATTCCTTTTTTTGAGAGGACCAAAATATACCTAAATATCACCTCATTTGGACAAGAAAATTTTGGTTTTTGAATTTATGAACCCACTCATGTATATTGGATTAGGTTCGCCCTACACACATGTGCACATTGGATCATGTCGGCCCTAAATCACAGTGGACCCATTGGAAGTATATAAATACATGTGACCTATACCTCATTTATAAATAATGATGAGACACTGTTCTCTCTTGGTTTTTGGTTCCAAAAAGTTTGAGGCTTGTTCGTAGAGGAATAAGTTTGCTCTCAGGTGCAATTGCAGGGTACAAGGCTTGCATCTCTGATTTAAGATTTTTGGCCCTAGTTCCATGCACATGACTAGAGTATTTTGACCCTTGTCACTCCCTCCCTGGCTCATGAGTGTGACTGGAGCCTTCCATTCACATGGATACCCCTCTATGCATGCAACCGAGAGGTTAGGGTTTCTACAGTCCAGTTTCGACACCGAGTCGCACACTTTCCTAGATTAATGGAGCGACTAGAACACTATAGTCACATGGATGAATCCTCTTCCATGCTGTTGAGGACTAAAATATCAAGTTTCAGTATTTCTAAGATTTATCTCAGTGACCATAGAGTTTGGAAGTTTACTTCAGTTAATAATAGTTTAGTTCAGACTTCATAATCATATTTGAGAGTGTATACATTGTTGGGTTCATTTTATGGATGTTGTAGTTGTTTTGATGGTTAGTTGCAGAGATGAATATATGGATCATTGTACTCTCTTTCACTGAATCATTTGATGAAAATCTAAGAAGAATAATTTGGGAGGGTTTTCCTGATAGTGAGGTTTTCCTTGGTCTCTAACCAATCTTGGTGTCCCTATGTGTACATGTTTTTCTTCTATTCTTCCTTTATGTTTCGTTGCATTGATGATGATGATATTGTTATTTATACATAGTTTCATATGCTAATGAATAATGATATATATCTGAATAATGTTATGATTTTTTGGGGTGAAATTATTGTGTTAACTAAGAAATGCAATTATCAAAGAAAAGAAAAATATAGCCCTATGAAAAATTAAGACAATGGGCATTAGTTTCTTTATTGAGTGTGGGTTGGAGCATACATATAGGAATTTGGTGCTTCCATCATATTGGGTGTTTGAGGAAGGCTTGGAGGCTGGTTCCTCCTACAATTTGGTGCCTGCATATATCCAACGAGTTACAAGTTGGTTCTTGTAAAAAATACATGAAGCTGGGGATTCAAATGGTTCTTTTGGTAAGTTGATCGGGTGTCTACAAAAAGAGGGAGTTGGTTCCTGTGAGTGGTAGATCACAGAAAAATTGATATAATCGAGTAGTTTCTCTTATTTTTACATCAATAAAAAGAAAATATTTGGTTTTTTTTCTCCTAAAATGTTTTCTACATTAAACCTATGTGTCAAATGTGTATGCTATGCTTGGTGCATGTGTTCATGTGTTGATTTATGTTGTTGCACATGATATGTTTTTTTTTCTCTCATATAATGGATGCCAAGTTTGAATAAGTAAAGATAAATTTAAATAAAAGTTAAAATCAAACTTAATACAAATTCACCCACCCCCCCCCCCCCGCCCTTCTCGGTATTAAAATTATTTCCAACAATTGGTATCAGAGAAAGGTTCCTTCAGGAACAACTTAACTACTCAAAGGTAGATCAAAGGGAAACAATGGCTAATCAAACTTGGCTTACATCGGGAGTTCTTTTTTTCTAAATGGATTAGAGTATGTCCTCTAGAAGGTTAGAATGGAAACCTATTTAATCGCTTTAGATGTTGATGTATGATGTTCCATAGTGAATTGAGAGAAGTATGAGCTTAATGAAGAAGCTAAGGAAATCATCATGAAGGGGTTATCTAAGCCAGACATTGATGAAGTAAGGCATTGTGAGACATCAAGTGACATGTTGGAGAAATTTCAATATCTACATGGAATAAAGAGTTATGCAGTGGAAAATTTTAGGGCTAATATTCACAGGTTAGCTAATTTTCGATGATTTTTCCAAAAAAAAAATTCGCCAATTTCAATTTTTTTAATAAAAATGATTCGCCCAAATTTTACAATCTCAAACTATTTTACCTTTAAAATCACCAACATTATATAGAGAGTATATATAAAATCAATATAAAATCAAATAATTTTACAAATACATCAATAAACATTTTATATTTTTCATATTAGGGACAAGTGAGATTCGCCAATGTTTTTAAACTTCAAGATAATTTTCCATCCTTCAAATTTTCCCCACAACAATAGAGGAAAATGATGAAATTTGTTGCTCAGTAGAAAACTAGTACCTACAAATGTTGCTAGTGGAGATAAAAAGAAGAAGATAAGGAAGAAGTTGAAGAAAGCATCCCAGAAACGATATACCGAGGATTAAAGATCTTCATATTAATGCAAAATCCACAGCTCGTCACTATCGAGGGGATATTGAAGATGTAGAAGAAAGGTCATGCTGCTTAGGAGGTATGTTATTTCTCTATAATAAGTGTGAAAAAATAGGACTTTTATCTTCTAGATGTGAAGGTTCTTAAGATATAAATGCATCTAGAAATGATGTAGATAGATATACTTTGGTATCAATAGCAAAATAGGGTCCTCTGAAGAAGAAGAGAGACCCCAAGTGTGCTCATCCATAGGATAAAATAGGAGTACCCATGGTAGTGATGAAGAAGGGGTACTTGTCATACCTTTGGAAGACTCCATGGACATAGATAGGATTTTAGATCTCCATGATAGCTCAACTAGCACCTTTGATAGTGAAAAAAAGGATCTAGATGAGAGGATACAATTTAAAAAGAAGTTGATCTCTACTCTAAAAGAGATAATGATCCGTCAAAGTATAATCTCAAGTAGAAGGAGAAGTTGTAGGAATATGAACTTGATAATGATAAGTTGAGCAAAAAAATAGTCAATCTTAATGCTCAACAAGAAGATTCTAGCAGGTTGAATGGCATGTTGACCAGTTAGCTAAATGAAAGGGAAGCTCACTATGAGAGACTACACGCTGAAGTATTCTCATTGACACATGAACTAGAAAATAAAAATATAGAGTTTTCTATTTATCAGAAGCTTGAGGAGAGAAAAAAGGCCTTCGAAGAGATTCTTTGGAACTAGATATCCCCTATCATCAAGATTGGTTGTGATTCCAACAAAAACAAAGGAAAAGAAGTTGTTGGATAGAAAAAACAACAAGAGAAGAAAATGCAGCAATTGAATGGAAAGTAACAACAACAAGAAGAGTTGCAGAAGAGAGTTAAGCGACAATAAGGAAGAATTCAAGACAACCATGGAAGGAAAATGAAGAACCTATAGAGGTCCTTTCTTCCTCAAGGACAAAGCCCTCAAATAAAAGTTATCTTCAGTCCCCAAAAGCCTTTTTATGGATATTGTTTTTCTTGTAATAAATTAGGACATAAATCCATGGATTATAGATGGCAAGAAAGAAAACAAAGTGTGTGGAGTATCAGTAGGAGAAAGAATATTCGTAGAAGTAGAGATCTTGATAGGGATATTTCTATGTATAGAAATCATTTTTCCCCATTCTTGAGTCGTGTCAAATGCTACAACTGTGGAAATTTTTTGCATAAGTCAGAAAATTGCAGGTATAGCAGGGGGAAGCATGCCTCTTAGAATATGCATGCTAATGTAGCAACACAACCATTAAATATAACACATGCAACTGAATTTTTCTTAAGAACTATGTGTAAAGGGGGCATGTTGAACAATGGAACGAGAAATCATCAAGGAGTTGACTCTTCCATGAAGAAAAATAAGAGAATAATTAAGAATGAAGTTCCAACTACAATGAGTGCAAGTATCAAGTTATGAATGGGAGTAACAACCTAATCGATTCTGCCTTGGAGACAAAGAAGAGAGGCAATGCAAAGAAGAATTGGGAGAGGAAATAGAAGTTAAAGGAGTGGTTTCCCTTAGCCTTGTGTAGTTAATGTAGATCCAAAGCGAGGGAAAGGAAGAAGTGGTAAGGTAATTCTCCTATCAAGACTTGACCATTGAAGGTTTGGAAGAAAAAGGAGGATGGTCTATGCAGGGGCGGTAGATCCTTTGATTATATTCATTAAAAGAAGAAAATGGCCTCAAGAGAGGTCGAACAAATGAGATGCAAGCACTCAGAAAATAATAGAAAAAAGTGCATCTTATTGTTGAAGGTATGGTCGAGTCCCCATTATTATTATAAAGACTTATTAATTTATTTTAAATATATCAGCAACATAGGAGGAAGAAAAAGGAGAGTGTGGGTAGCATGAGTGTAGAGGGAGTACACAACAACATTTTATGTTGTGAAAAGAAGATGTCTTGCAGCTAAATTCTGGAATGAAAAGAGGCCCATAGTTATGTCAGGTCCACAAGATCAGTCCCCATGAAAATGAAAAATATAAGAAAACGGCGAGAGCATTGGCTCATGGGGAGCTGCTCTATTTGTAGTATTAGGCAATGATCATTTTTAGCCTCGGGAAGAAATATTAATGAGTAAATGAAAGGTTTTCATCTTGGATAAAATACCCTTATTTCATTTAAGTTGTGAGTCTAATTTTACTTAGCAGCCTTGTGTTCATAAACATAGTTGGTACAAGCTTTACATGTACTTTAGTTTCCAATTGGTATCACTATGTCAATTGGTAGCCTTGGGTTTAGGTGGAGTAGCTTTTTGTGTGAATGGAAATCTCTTTTTGAGAAGGAGTCTTGGAATTTTTCCTAGAAAATTATCCAATTTGCATCAATTTTTTGGTTCAATTGGCACTATTTAAGCAGGATTCCATATTTGGAGTAGCTTTATCTAAGGGGGAGTAGACTTGATTAATTAATATGGTCAAGAAAAGTGAGTGCAATCTCAATAGTAGCACCAGTGAAGAGAAATCCAAAATGCATCACTAATTATTGGGATTTGCAACAACTGTAATACCATGAGTAGTTTTAATTAGTACTTGTTTCCTTTAAATGGTACAAAGGATACAATGGCAAAGAAATTGCTTCAGCCAATTGTCTAAGGCATTCAGAACTGCAAAAATCTAAAGAAGAGGTAGTATATGTTCAAGGGAAGCATATCACATATTTCCAGTTCCTAGAGTAATAATAGCAATGACAAGAAGACTTCAAGTGCTCCATCATGAGAGTGGGATCATCACTTGAAGAGAATTCTATAGATGCAAACCACACATCAACAGCTAAATCCTTGGCCAATGGTTGTTAGAAGGAGAAGAAGTAGCTTATATCACTTTTCCACTGATGTCAAAATGGGAGAGAAGCTCAGTGGAGAGTAAGATGTGATGGACAAGGAAGAGAATAGAGAGCCCTTGGAGACTCATGCAAGAGAAGTGTGGTAGCAACATGAGGATTGTACATCAAAGTGGAGATGTCATGAGGTGTTTCAATCAATGGAAAAGGGGGATATTGTTGGACAATCAAAATTTCATGGAAGGCTAGTCGTAGAAAGTGTGTTGGAATTGAAGTCAAAAGTCATGCTAGGAGATGTGTTGGGAAGTTGGCATTGTCTAATAGTTGGCAAGAGTGTTGGCATTTATTTCAACCAGACTAGCATGGATATTTATGGCAGCACATGTTGGCTTTATGTCCTCTAGGATAGTTGTTATGGTAATTTTGATAGAATTGATGTGATTGATGTGTCAAACTCAAGGGGGAGTCCCATGGTTGTTGAAGTATATTTTAGAGAATCATCATAGTAGCAGCCTTGCTGGGGAATCCATAATATGATGACTATGATAATTGGAGTCCCATTATTTGAAGGAATTTACACCTCAAGAGATCAGCTTAGATGCTCTTTGAAGTGGCATAGTTGGACAATTCTTGGAAATATATGTCCAAAAATATGCTAAAATTCGTAAATGACCCCCTAGACTGAAATTTATTTCTAGTAAAAGTTAAGGTTCCCCAAAGACAAAGTGGTAGAGCTAAAATTGATTAAAGGATTGCTTGGAGGGTGTTAGTTTGGTATTTTACAAAAATAATTAATGAAAAGTTTAATGGAGCATCCAAAAACGAGGATCGGGCTAACTTGGCTTGACAATAGAGTAGCAAAGAGGCTTCCCATTGAACATAGGAAGATACCACCGGGACAACCCATCCCGGCGAACTTACCCCAGTAAGTCCACCCCAAAGGATTTAAAAGGGCATGTAAAGCGAAGGCATTGGGAAGTGGACACCGAGACATGGAGGCAGAATGCAGACCAATGAGAGTTGACTCAGGTCCCCACTTGAAAACTCATCCTGGCTGTAGTACCCCAGTGGGTGCATCCCGATGAAATTATAAAGGAGAATAGAGAAGTTGAGCAAGATGACATTGACTGTAAGGTTGAAAATGGAAGCCAATGATAAGGGAATTGGGAGAGCCCCACAGTTACATAAAATACAACAAAGGTTTTCCCAAAGGGATATCAAAGCAAAGTGTAATGGAGAGTCAGCTCGGAGGAAAGTTAAGAAGAGCACAAGGTTAACAGTCAAGATACAGGTATTGGGACATGTGG
>JAXQQM020089806.1:0-34178 GCA_034641835.2 Pinus albicaulis
TGGGCCAGTTCCCCAACAAAGTCCCTTCGGGAACACAAACATTTCTCCTTTGCCCGGCGAGCCTCACAGTACCCCAATAGGTTTCTTTACCTTTCTGCAAGAAATATTTATCATCTTTTTCCCATATCATCTTATATATATATATATGTTTGAAAATAAGTTGTGCATTAGGACTTGATAAAGCTTTGGCGATGGTCGATAGATTTGAGTGGGGAAGGGAAGTAATGATAGTTCCTTTAGAAAATATATAAGTTTCACCAAACTAGTTTCTCTTGTTAGATTTTATTTATTCACTCATTGGATAAACAACAGAATACCAGAAATAAGGAAAATATAAGACAGATACATCAGCTAGTTTTGCAGATCATCTTTTCTAAACTCTCTTAATAGGGTCATATTTAATTAAAATTCATCGACCAAAAGACACCAGCAATAAAAAGGAAGAGATTGAGATAACGAAGTGTTGAAGTGTCACAAGGCTCCTTGAACTTCAAGCCACACACCTGATATTAGAAACCAACACATGGACAAGGAAAATAATTATTCACATGACAAAGAAAAAAGAGGGGACACACAACAAGGAACCAAAATCAGAACATAAGAAAAGAAGTTAAATCAAAGCATAATTCAAGACAATAGTATGAAATGGAAAGAGAGACTAAAGAGAACAATACGATATGGGTGCAAGAGAAGTAAATCTAATACGTGACTAATCCTACTCCTAACCTAATAGTAGCTAGTACGTTAGGGTCATGCGTAATGAAATTTCCGATGAATCCAATGTATTTGTTCCTGACCTGCATCCACAAAGATATGAACAATTAAAATAGATAAAAGGTAATGTGAAACATAAAAGATTAAAAAATTGAATAGCTTTCACACAAATTTGAAGGTCTTTCTTTTCAGCAAAAAGATAGGTGATAACCACCATTTCTAACCAATTTATGTTCTTACCTCTTTCATTAAAAATATCATTCAAAAAACCTTTAAAGATTCCTACGAATGTGTTTCCATCTGCCCCTAACTCCATAGAAAGTGTGAGGAAAAATCAAAACTTGTCACTTACGATGGAGCTTTCCAGGTAAGACTGTTCCAACCATTCAACAATTGGATCGTAAAATTCATGATGATCCTCGTGAAAACCCCAAAATCTTTGAGAAGATGAATTTTCAATTAGAGGAAAGGAATTATGATGGGAATATTGTGACGGAAAATAAATCTGATCATATTTAGCAACGGTCTCGAGTTAGTGAGGACCCAACATAACCATCAACGAGGGCTGAAGTGCCTCAACTGCTCGTCAAAAATCTGAATAGTGGGATATTGAACGATGAATATCAAAGGATGTAGAAAAATTATAATTCGATGAGATGATGGAAAGATGATAAGTTGGATGATAGTCATTGGTGACCCAATAATGACCATATGGGCTGATTAAGGCATCATATTCCCAGTTTGTAATTAATGAATATAAATAATTTTGAACAGTTCTGCGAATGCTCTGATCAATCGAACCAAGTTCCTCATAAGTTAAATATGACAAATCATTTTCCTATAATTGGTGACAAACTGTAAAAAAATCACAATCATGAAAATAATTTAAAATAGATGCCAACAAAACAAATTCATGAGACCAGTCCAGACATGTTGAATGGAGAATAACTTGATTCACAACATATCGCAACCATTCATTCACACTCAACAGGATTTCAGGTGTGTTGAAGAACCATATTTGTGATATGATGTTCACAAGGAAATATAGGAGCTATTGGTCATGAAACAATTGTGATTGATATGATTCCTTAAGCAAAATATGGTCTTTGGAATGTTCAACTTCACAATTCCATTACTATATGAGAGATACACATTCCAAACTCGAGTTTGATGCAAGATATTTTCATGAATATGTATGAACCGAAAACGATTCTTGAATTCATTCAGAATAAAAATCTCAAAATTTTGAAAGATTACATCTGAAATACCAAACATCTTCGAGAAAGAGATTTACATTAACTGAAACCATGCAAAGAGAAGGATTGTGTGAGAGAAAACATATTTGACTTAGTTCAGGGGGCTTACTAGATTCGCGAGATCCTAAAATAACCATCAATGGAAGTTGAAGTCTTCAACTCCCTGGAAGGTCCTAGAACTTTCTAGGATTGTAAAATCACATTTTAAAGCTTGAACCATATCATGCATGGTTTGAGGATATATGCTACCACTGAATTCAATAAGGCCACATCTCACTGAATGGAAGATATTTTTATCACTGATTTTACCGAATTTTCCAACATCAACAACTAGATTAATTAAGTCGAAAGATTCTTCTAATCACAAATTCAAAGATAAGTGAATCAAGGAAATTTCACGAGCAAGATGATTTGAAGCCTTTTCCTTCATGCAAGGGGAGATATGATGAGGGATGGGAAGAGTAGTCTATGATTTGACTATTTTCAATTTCATCATGGACAATCTCACAACCTTGTGTCAATCGAGAAGATAACTCATTGGATGAAGAACCTAAAGAGAATGGAGGCAACTAGACACATCAAAAACTGTGGAACATAAGGGATAGTGAGATGAAGAGGAAGTTTCGAGAACAACAACTTATTCGACCAAATAAGATACTATATCTAAGTTAAAATTTTCACGGGAAACTGAAAGATCAGACGATGCACTTGGGAATTCATTAGCGCATACATAAAAAAAAAATCATTAGAATGATTATTTCCCAAGGCTATAGATTTATCAGAATAATTGATTACATTTAATTAATTACCTATATTACCAAATTGAAAATCATCCAATAATGGAAGCACATAATCTTCACATGGAGGATTTTAGAAAATAGAAGCAAGATTGAAAGCCTCTTCACCTTCCTTCTCCTCTACTTGTTTAATATGACTACCTTGTATCTGAACGCAATTTTAACCAACATCACAAAAATAAAGAGACTGCGACAAACTAGTTGGTGTAATAGATTTCTCAAGCTAATCATGGTACAAAGAGTCATGGCTTGTAGATGATATAGGATGACAAGAATTAGATTCGAGACTATAGTTATGAACAATAACATGATATTGTGGAATGGAGCAGCCAACAAAGTTTGTAGGATTGTTGACTTAATTGTAAAATACACAAGAGGTATCCGTAATAATAATATATTATATATAAAAATGTATAAGTGATGATAAAATTTTACAATGAGTCCCTACTTATATACCTACGCAAGTGGCCTTTCATGAATGGGAATGTCTTTTAGACAAGCCCTTTCACTAACTTAATGACTACTTAACATAATCCTTATTTGACTATTAATAACTATATTTATTATATTTGTTATGAATTATATTCATAACATTGCCTTCCTCTCGAAAAGCTTTGTCCTCAAAGCTTAATTTTTCGACAATTTTCTTCACTTGGGATTATCTTCTTGGCATATGTCTTCACTAAATCTACTTGGTCGCAAATACCTCAACATGTATAAGTCTGGCATTTTATTTTGGAACTAGTTTTTATTTTTATTTATCTATTTATTTTATTTTATTTATATGGAACTTTATAAAAGTTATTATAAAATAACTTTATATTTTCATAAAGTCACTTATATTAGATTTATAAAGTTTTTTATATTTTAAATTAATTAAATTATTTTGTTACGTCAGTTGTATCTATAATTTTATTTTTTTAGCTATGGATGGTCATCGTACACATCCGCACGGTCATGTCTGCACACGCATCCATGCTGGATGATGTTTGGTTGATATCTTTGCATTTTTTAACTTAATATATCTAGGGTAGGCTTTGTTCCATGCACGCCCAAAATGAGTCAATAACTTGGATTTCGACGAGGAAGGAGAGGAGTCAAAAGAGGAATTTGTCGTCGTGTTGTCGGCAGTCCAAGAATCGATCTCATCGTTTGTGATGGCATGTTTGTGAGGGAGGCAATAATTCCAAGATCTTGTGGAGCCTGGGTGCAAAGCCAAAGAAAAAAGATTTGAAAGTTTCATCTCCGGGAAAGGAAATGCTTGGCTACATACTCCATGAATTCTGGGTCAAATTGTAAACTACGAACTCGGTACATTCAGGTTCTGGGAATAAGTAGATGCAGTCCCCGATTCCGGCACAACGAAGAATTCTCCACTAGGCACCCCTCTCACACATACCCTCCGCGGAAAAACCGTTTGAGGCGTCAGCTTCTTCAAGGGTGTTTCTAGAGATATCCAATGGATGCGGCAACCTTGCCCATCTCTCAACACTAAACTTTTTAATTTCCACAACACAAAGACCCTACTCGTCCACCGTCCTACCCTGCCATATTCCTTCTACTTGGAAAACAATACCCTGTGCAACTTCTTCCCCCGCATCATTTCTTAGTGAGACAAACTGACCAACTTCACATTGCACAAATCTCACTGGTGCGCAATGCCTAGGAGTAACCCTAGTATGGTCAGAAAAGTCAAAATCTGATGTAGACATACCATGTAGATCTTCAGCAGATGACCTTGAATTTATTGATGTGGAAAACCTTGCAGACTTGTTTCCTCTTTAAGGGCCTCCCAATGCTCCATAAAAGTCCTCACCATTGTTGCTCTCTGGTGACTCATAGAAGGAACCCATGATAGTGGGATGCTCAACACTTATGGTTGGAGAAGACCTCACTAGACTAAGCTTATCCATCATATTTTCACCATCAGGAGTGCGTGATTCACATGTAGCATGTGCTAACTTGGCTTTTCGATTATTCAGCCAGTTCTTGAGCTGAGAGGTTGTGAGGTTTGAACTTCCAAGATCCCTAAATTTTTCTGTCCACAAATATAATAAATGTCCATTTCGTTGCATCTCTGGCTCATCCTGAAGAGCAGTTTCAATTAAAGCTTTCTGCTTTTCATTCATGACATTTCGCTTTCTTTTGTTTGGTTGTTTGTCTTCCCCAATACTAGTATCTACTCTCTCAGATGCTTGTGACCACACTCCTGCAGCGTCATCTTCCTTTTCACCATCTGCAAGATTTTGATTCTCCTCAGATTCCCTTAATAGCTCATCAAAATAGCCTTTATCTATTGCTATGAAATTCTCATTATTTCTGAATTCAAGCATACTGTCCTCATGATCAATCTCTGCAGCACTTTCTACTTCACTTTTCTTATTACTATTTATGCCTTCGTTTCTGTTCTCGTCTATATCAGCAATTTCATTCACAATATTTGTGTACTCAATTTTACTTTCCTCGAATTTATCTACCTCCTGAATATCTCCTATCTGCAACGTCTTATTTGCATCCATTAATTCATAATTTTCTTCACGATCCCTCATCCTTTCATGTAAACTCGTGCTTTCCTCAACAACGGTTGTGCTTGACAAAAGTAAAGCTTGCTTGTAGAATTAAGAGGTCCCATTGTCAGGTATTCAAGGAACTTGTTAAAAAAATGGTTTTTCTCTTGTTCTTTACAAATGTCAGGGACATAAGAATGTAGGTTCGCAAATATTTTCACCAAGAAAGTTGTCCTTTGTTGAGAATGAGGACCAGTAGCCATGCAATTCAGAACAACAGGGCATGTATTAATGACCTTATCTGGGAGGCCTCCTGCAGCGGGTCCTGAAGAAGCAGATCCACCACTTTGATTTTCAGTATCATTTATGTCACACTCGGTAGTTCCTAATTTAGCATGTTCAACATCCTTTTCCTGGTTAGAGCATTCTTCATTATTATGATATTGTTCATTTTCTTGTTTGTCAAGATAGTCTTCTTCCACATTATCTTCATCATCATCATCAATTTCAGCTACTTCAACAGATTCCTGGCTAGTAGGCTCATTTTTGTTTTTAAGATCACCTTCATTATAATTTGAAATTTTCATAACTTCATCTTCTGCAGAATGTAGTGATTCTTCATGATTATCTTTTGAATTCTCTGAATCGGTTGAATTATTCTGTTGATTATGTTCAATATTCGGGAATATTGGTTTTTGCATTAGATTTATTTGTCCAAAATGGCATTTATCTTCTGCATTGCTTTGTTATGATTGTCTGTGGCCTCGCTATGATTTAGCCAAATTTGTCTTTCTATCCGATCTGTTGTGTCTTGCAGTTTTTTGATGTTGTCAGAATTTCCTGTAACCTTATCCTCAAGATTGATTAATTTTTTAGTGAATTTATCGGAATTATTATTGATCTTACTCTCAAGATCGATCAGCTTTTTGTTGAAATCGTCCATCGTCATTGATGAAGACATCGAGCGGCAGCAATTTCAAGGCACCGCATGTAACGACTGAAGGCAGCCAACAATGGCGTAAGTGCTTCCTTCCAGGCGAGAAGATCTCTCCTCTGATACCAAATGGAGCAACAAAGCTGTATGCTTGTTGACTTAATTGTAAAATACACAAGAGGTATTTGTAATAATAATATATTATATATAAAATGTATAAGAGATGATGATACATGTTACAATGAGGCCCTGCTTATATACCTACGTAGGTGGCCTTTCATGAATGGGAATGTCTTTTAGACATGCCCTTTCACTAACTTAATGACTACTTACATAATCCCTAATTGACTATTAATAATTATATTTTATTTATATTTGTTATGAATTATATTCATAACGTATAATTAGAGGAGTTAGTCTTCTGTAGCTATGAGACAGCTACCGGAATTTCCTCCATTGAATACGGTGAATCAAAAGAAGAATGAGAAGATAGATTAGGACTTTGATTAGAGGATCTCCCAACATTGTTATCATCGCAAGGAGGCACCCTCCTCGGAACTGGAAAAGGAGGAGGACAAGGAACCAAAGGAATAGTAGGTCCCTCCTCTGAAATTAGAGGTGTCTCATGATTCACAATAGTTGGGGGAGTGGGAAAATATGGCGGTTCAGGTTCACAACGTAAAGATATAAGAACCAAATGCTCAAATTCTTGTTTCCAAAAATCCCAATTCATATCTTCTTCTGAAATTTCATATTAGAGGTTAAGGAATTGATTAGAAAAATCCTCAACTGATTCATTAGGCTTCATTCTTAAGAGATTGATTCTTTTACAAAAATTTGGGTGATTATATCTACCAAAGGTTGATGAAGCTCCTCGAGGAAATGCCAAAGGGAATTAATGGAAGCAAGTGGAAAGGTATGACACCATCTATTAACACAACCTTCAAGGGTAAGGAATAAAATCAAACAAGAAAATTCGGCATCTTCGATTTCATAAGATTCACAAAATTTAAGAAAATCGAAAATGTGCTCAGCGGGTGAAGCTTTGGCCTCACAGTTTGAGTTGGACTTCTCTCTCATCGCATGCATGATGTCAACTGTGATGGGATCTATGTGGTACTTGGATAGTGGAACATCTTTCCACATGACGGGAAACAAATAACTCTTTAGTAGCTTGGAGGAGAATAATCTTCAGATGCGCATCAATATGGGCGATGGCGGGAGGTATAGCGCTACCGAGATTGGTACAGTTACTATCCAGAGATAGTCAGGTAAACCTTTCATATTAAAACATGTCATGCATGTACCAGGCTTGAAAAATAATTTAGTTTCAGTTTCTATGTTGGAGGATCTTGGATATGATGTGGTTTTTAGTGAAGGAAAAGTTTCGCCGTCACAAATCCCTTTAAATGCAAGATTATAGTTCGTATGAATAACGTCTACAAAATTGATGTATATGGGTGCATAACATTGATATTTCAAGAAGGGAAGGTGGTAGGTGTCCCTCTCAATGGTGATTATGGCACGGGAAATTGAGCCATCTAGATCCAATTACTAGGCAAATGGCAATGTCAGATGAAGACTGGAAGAAGCTGGATCGGAAGGCAAAGAGCACAATACAGTTGTGTGTCTCATATTCAGTATTGTTGAATGTATATGGGGAAGCTACGTCGAAGACCTTGTGGGACAAACTAGGGACTTTGCACCAATCTAAGTCTCTGGTGAATAAATTGTTCCTGCGGAAAAAGCTGTATAACCTGAGGATGAAGGATGGAGACTCGGTGACAGAGCATCTGAACGCCTTCAATACTGTGGTAAGTCAGTTGTCATATGTTGATATTAAAATCTCAGATGAAGATAAGTGCATCAGTTTGTTGTGCTCTCTACCAGACTCGTGGGACAGTCTGGTTATTGCAATAGGTAGCAATACAACTACCTTGAATTTTGATGACATCGTCTCAGCCTTGCTGTCGGAGGAAATGAGACGGAGAAATATGGAGGGTCAGAATGGAGATGCCTTATATGTACGAGGAAGGTCCTAGAACAGAAACAAGAATAAGGTTTTGAGTGGGAGATCTAAATCTAGAGGGAGATCTAAATCTCCTGGAAAGTTTGTAAAGGTGTGCTGGAAATGTGGAAAGGAAGGGAACTACAAAAAGGACTGCAGATCTAAAGCTCCTGAGAAAGGAAAGGGATCTGATGATGCTCCTTCTGCAGAGGCAAAAACCACCTTGGATGAAGGTGGGGATGTGTGTTTGGCTTCTTCTTCAAATACACATGTAGATCATGAGTCATGGTTGATTGACTCAGGTGCATCCTTTCACTTCACTCCCCATAGGGAGTGGTTCTGCGAGTATGAGAAATATGATGGTGGTGATGTCTTCCTAGGGGATGATAGGAAGGCCAGAATCGTCGGACATGGAAAATTCAAGTTGAAGCTGCAAGGTGGAAGGATTAGAACACTTCCTGGTGTTCTGCATATTCCTGCATTGGCCAGAAATCTGATTTCTGTAAGCAAGATGGATGATGTGGTGAATAATTCGAGAAGATACATGTAATATGGTTTGGGGAGAAATTTGTTATTAATGCAAGAGGTTCGGTGGAACTCTGTACAAGCTTCGAGCAGTTGATCATCGATGTTATTGATCGGGTGCAACAGTTCTGTGGTTCCCGAAAGTGGAGCGGAAAGCCTAGCGGTCTCTAGAGAAAAGACCATGCTATGGCATCAAAGGCTTGGACATATTGGAGAGAAGGGCCTTCGGATACTGCATGGAAATGGTATGGTAGAAGGTATGTCCAATAGCTCTCTAGATTTTGATTTCTGTGAACATTGTGTGTATGGGAAGCAGAATCAGGTGAGTTTTCCTTCTAGTGCTAAGAGGGCGAACAAGAAATTAGAGCTTGTGCACAGTGATGTGTTTAGACATGTGTCAATTCCATCACTGGGTAAGTCTGTGTACTATGTTTCATTCATATATGAATTCTCAAGGAATACATGGATATATTTCTTGAGGAAGAAATCTAAAGTCTTTGACAAATTTAAAGAATTTAAGGCTCTGGTGGAAAACCAAATAGAGAAGAAGATAAAGGTGCTAAGGACAGATAATGGTGGGGAGTTCTGCAAGAAGGAATTTGAAGAGTTCTATAAGAAGTGTGGTATAGCATGACAAAAGACTACTCCATACACACCTCGGCAAATAGATCGCGAAATAATGAACGAAACGATGGAAAAGGAAAGAAACATGCTCGTGTCTTTGGGTTAGGACAAGAATTAAGGCGAGTGGTGGAACCATGCCCATGTTTTGTGCATGAGTTTGCACATGGTTTTGGGGTACGATGGTTTTCGGCCCCTAGTATTTTGTAGATCCGGTGAAGGGAACTACGGTTATGTTCTAATCCAGGGTTAATGGATTGGGGTTTATGTATGCTTCGGCATGTATATATATGTGTTGTAACACTAAAAGGAATATAATGAAAAATCAAGTTGGTCATCTTGATTTGGGATCCAGGGGAAAATCTCTGTGTTTATCTGTTTTATGTTTTATGCTCTCGCTATTGTTTATTTTACATTTTAAAGATTTGTTAGTAGATAATTTACGTATAGGGTTAAAACCTACATGATTAAGGCATCATATTCCCGGTTGTAATAAATGAATATAAATAATTTTTGAGCAGGTTACGCCAGGTATTTAAACAATTGAACCAAGTTCCTCATAAGCTAAATATGACAAATTATTTTCCTATAACTAGTGAAAAACTGTACAGGCATCGTAATCATAAAAATAATTTAAAATGGATTCAAGTAAAACAAATTCATGATACCATTCAGGATATGGTGAATGGAGAAGAACTTGATTTCCAGAATAACGCAAGCATTTATTCACACTCAAGATAATTTGAGATGTGATGAAGAACGCGATTTGCGATATGATGTTCACAAGGAAAGTCAGGAGATGTTGATCATGAAACAAATGTGATAGATAAGATTCTTTCAGCCAAATATGGTATTTGGAATGGTCAACCTCGCAATTCTATAACTCTATGAGAGATACACTTTCCAAACCTAAGTTTGATAAAAGTGATTTGCATGAAAATGAAAGAACAGAAAAAAGATTCTTGAGTATGGTCAAAAGAAAAATATTGAAAGTTTGAAATATTACATCTGAAATACCAAACATCTTCGAGAAAGATATTTGCAACTACAACCATGCAAAGAAGGATTGTGTGAGAGAAAACATATCGACTTAGTTCGAGGCTTACGATTCGCGAGATCCCCTAAAATATATCAATGGAAGTTGAAGTCTTCAACTCTGGAAAGTCTGGAACTTTAGGATTGTAAAATCGTATTTTAAAAGCAGACCATATCATGCATGGTTTGAGGATAGATACTACCCATGAACTCAATAATGTAGAATTTGAATAAACGCATTATATTATTCACCAATATTCTCATGATCAGACACTATTTTAACTTCATGCACAATACAAAATCTCTTCTACCATTGATCATTAATTGCGGAAATAGAAACAATCGCATGCGCACATTAAAACCATAAACAATCACACATATGAACACAGTATTTTATGGGAAAGCTTAAAGCTGAAAACCCCAAACTATATGTATATTATATGTCATAGAGATCATGTAAAAATCATTATACAAAGCTCCTCACAAGCTCTCAGTACAATCTCCAATTGCTACACACTAATCAAGCCCGATCTAGCAAATCACATGCTCCAATCTCTGCCACCTGATAGCCTGCCTCTACTGCGCAATCACTGCTGAAGAATGGCTTTGAATGAACTCGAATTGGTCCAGCCTTGCTCACGCAATCCTCATTGGCATCTCCAATCACTGGTTGTTGCAAATCATGCAACAATATAGTCACAACTGATAGTCACACTGCTCTTTCACCTACCTCTTCACTGGTCTCCACTGAAACTGTCCATGAACTAAAGTTAACTACTGTATTCTATAGTTGATTAATGAGTTTATAATTAGTGAATTAATTAATAATTAATTCACACCACTCTCACTAGTGTATCAATCAGTTAGACTAGATACAACTAGCTCAACTATGTTTAACTCAGTTAAACTAAACACAACTCCATCAAGTAGCTCAATAACTCCACCAAACTCTTTCACATGAGTTCTAACTAAAGCATCCATGCAATAGCTCCACTTAACCCTTAGGAATAGCGTAATTCCTTTTGTCAGCTCCTGTGCCACATCTGTGCACTTAACTGAAGTGCTCCAAGAGAATAAGATAATGTTTATAGTCCAAATATTATTAAGAGCTAATAATATTCGACATATCTATTTTTAGACTGGCAATCTAAAAATAGATTCTGCTCAATATGTCTAAAAATAGAAGTCCATCTATTTTTCCAACTTGACCAACCATCCACAAATAGCATCCTGCAACTCATAGAATATGATCGACATGTCTAAAAATAGACATAGTCTAAAAATAGACTTTGCGCCAAAAATAGCCTGCGGGCCCACTTAGTGAAGGAAACTCTTTTCACTAAGCTCATCATCTTGTTGCAATCTCAACACTCCCTCTCGACAAGATAAGGATTATCTTCCACCCCTATCCTGCCTCTGTGGTATTCGAATTTTCTCCTGGTGAGCGCCTTCGTCAAGATATCAGCATCCTGATCCTCCGTAGGAATGTATGAAAGTAACATGATATTCCGCTGCACACAATCTCTGTGCACACAATCTACGATATGATGATACCGGATGTCAATGTGTTTAGATATATCATGAAATACTGGATTAACCGAGAGTTTGATGCAACTATGATTATCACAATATATCATAGTAGGATCTAAGTGTGAACCGAACAATCCAACCAGGATCTTGCTCATCTGTAACGTACAACTCAAATGAAACTCATGCCATATATTAGGCCTCTCTTGAGCGAGTGCCACGTATCTCTGCTTCTATTTGTATAAGCCATTGTCGACCCGATACTGAAAATCCCTCAGGATATTATGCTAACATCGGTTGGATCCTTGCTCAATACGCATGGTAAGCCTGACTTCCACCTCATTCAACTATACATGCCATAATCTGTCCCGATGTGCCACTAAGATAACGCAATACATGCTTTCCTGCCTTCCAGAAGAGCTTGGTAGGCTTAACCATAGCTTGCGAAAGTTGGTTAACAGCATAGCATATATTGGGTCATGTATTGACCAGATACATAAGCGACCCCACCAACTGTCGATAAACAGTGGCATCCACTACCTCCGCTGAAGTAGCATCCTCCTTCCTCCAACCACCAAGAAGAGGAGTATCAACAGGCTTGCAGCCATGCATGTTGAACTTCTCCAGTATCTCCCGGGCATACTTACCCTGAGAAACAAATAGTCCACCACTGCGCTGCCAAATTTCCAATCCCAGGAAATAATGAAGGAGGCCCAAGTCCTTCATCTCAAACTCTTTTACAAGATCCTCCTTGCATGAGAGTATCAACAGCTCATCACCTGTCAAAATCAAATCATCTACATAAAGTACAATGATCAACAACTTACCCTCCACCACAATCTGGTATAGGTTAGGATCCGCCTCACTCTTGGAGAATCCAAGTTCGGTGAAATAACTATCTATCCGTGTGTACCAAGCACGAGGTGCTTGCTTCAACCCATATAGTGCTTTCTTGAGTCTGCAGACATGCGACTCACTGCTGAAGATCTCGAAACCTTCGGGCTGCTCTATGTACACCTCCTCCTCAATGACTCCGTTGAGGAACGCAGTCTTCACATCCATCTGATGAATGTGCCACCCCATCTGCGCTGAGAGAGTAAGAATCGTCTGTATGGAAGAATACCTTGCGACAGGTGCAAAGGTCTCCTCATAATCGATCCCCTCTATCTGTGAAAAGCCTCGGGCAACAAATCTTGCCTTGTACTTCTCCACACTCCCGTCAGCTGCCTGCTTCACTTTGTAGATCCATCTCGAACCCACCATTGATTTCCCTTCCGGTCTCGGGACAATCTCCCATGCACTGTTTCTGACAATCGAATCATACTCTTCCACCATGGCATCTACCCATGCGGGATCCTCCACGGCTTCCTCGAAAGAGGATGGCTCTGTCACGATACACTTGCTCATAAGAGCCATGTATCCAGTATACCGGTCAGGTGACTGTCTCTGTCTGCGCTGTGATGTAGGTGCTCCTACAACCTTCTCTGCATCTTGAGTCAGTCGCTCAGCTTCTGTAGTGCGCTTCCGCCCTCTGATGGTTGGCGCTGCATGAGTGGTCTCTTCCACTCCATGAACCTCATCTTGTGGCTGATCCACATCCTGAGACTCATCCTTAGGAAATAATAGCTCCTCATCTGCATGCAAGTGTGGCTCCCTCTCAAGCGAACACTTCATGGCTTTCTCCTCCTGAAATTTGATATCCCGTCGCACAACAATCTTGCGACTGTCTGGAAAATACACATGATAGTTGTGGGGCGTATCAGTGTACCCCACAAATATCCCAACCTCTGCGGTCGGCTCCAGCTTCTTCCTGGCATCCTTCGTCACATGAATGTAAACAGGTGAACCAAAAATCCTCAAATGGGAAATATCAGGCCTCTTACCAGAAAATTCCTCCTCGGGTGTACTCATGCCAAGTATCTTGTGAGGACAACGGTTCTGCACATATACTGCAGTATTGCATGCCTCCGCCCACAAGTGAATGGGTAGGCCCTGATCATGCAACATCGCCCGTGCAGCACCCACGATCATTCTATTCTTCCGCTCAGCAACCCCGTTCTGTTGTGGGTTATGAGAAGCTATGAGCTCTCTTCGAATTCCTTCTGCGCTGCAAAAGTCCTTGAATTCGCCAGAGATTAATTCACCACCATTTTCACTCCTAAGAGCCTTCACCTGCTTCCCCGATTCTTTCTCAAACAGTGCCTTGAACTCACAGAACTTTGAGTATGTCTCGCTCTTCTTCTGCATGAAGAAGATCCAGCACTTACGAGAAAAATCATCAACAAATATCACATAGTACATGTGCTTTGCTGTCGAAGCTATTGAGAAAGGTCCACACACGTCTGTGTGAATTCTCTCAAGGATCGTCGTGGCGTGACTATCCTTCTCGTGAAAGGTGGCTTTCACAAATTTTCCCAAGGTACATCCCTTGCACTGATCTGACTATGCAAGAGTACCCTTAGGAAGCCCAGTAGAAATCTGCTGCAGTATCTTCAAAGCTCCATGGTGAAGGTGGCCCAATCTCCGGTGCCACAGCTCGCCATCATCCCGCCTCACCACTCCTTCTGCCTTGCACGCCATTGCTGCACAACCATATACTTGCAATTGATAAAGGTTCTTGACTCGAACCCCTATCTTCCGGGTTTCTCCAGTTGTCTTACTGCGCAGGAAAGCCTTTCCCTCGCTGAAGACAACATCATATCCCTTGTCTTCTAACATCGCCACAGAGATAAGATTCTTCTTCAATCTTGGAACATGCATCACTTCCTTCAATACGAAGGGTTTACCAGACTCCCTCTCAAAGGAAATGGTACCGATACCAGTCGCACTGTATCTACCATCATTTCCCATCTCGATGTGCACTCCAAGATCTTTCTCATCCAGATCAGTAAACAAATCTCGATCTCCTGTCATGTGAAAAGACGCACCACTGTCAAGAAACCACACTGATCCCATCATACTTGAGACCAAGCATGCGATCAGTGAAAAATCTAGCTCAAACTGCGAGGCTAAGGCCTCTCCAGCTGCAGTCCCAGCAGCCTGCTTATTTTTCTTCTTCTATGGACAATTAGTGGCGTAATGTCCGTGTTGGTGACAGTGAAAGCACTTCACCTTGGACATGTCCTGCTTCTTGCCTTTCGCATCAGATTGAGAAGCATTCTTCTTGCTCTTCCCCTTCCTTGATTTGGCAACCAAAGCGCAATTTTCTTCATCTGCACTCTTCGATGAAGATCCGTCCTTGGTATTCCGCCTTATCTCCTCTTGCACAAGATCCAACCAAAGTCGCTCCCATCCTGGCAATTTCTCCCGACCATTGACAGAGTCCTAATAGGAATGCTAACTCTTCGGAAGCCCAAGGAGAGCCAAGATCTGCAGATGTATCATCTACGATTAACCCACACTTTGACTCATCCCTGCATTGGATGAACTTCATGAGGTACTTGGGCATACTGTCGCCTTTCTCCATTTTTATGTTCCTGATTTTATCCTTGACCGCCAACTTCCTCTAGTCGCTCTTGCTTTGTAATAAATCTGTCAAAGTTTTCCACATCAAGAATGGAGAAGCTCTACCATGAAGGCTGGAAAATATGTGATCCTTTACACCTTCCAACATAATTCTTCGACACTTTGATGTCTTCTTTTGCCATGCGTCAAGTGCGACAGCATTGCTAGAAGCAAGTTTTGGAATTTCTGCATCTATGAACTCCTTCAACCCGTTGTCATCCAAAACTGCCTCCATCTTGTCCTTCCATGCAATATAATTTGAGCTTCCCTCAAGGGCATACTCCAATCAATCCGTTGAAAGACATCTCAACTTTGACACCAAGAAAAAACTGCTGCAAATTCGAATTCCACCAGCTCAAAACTCAACCGCTTCAATGTTTTGCAATTGCTCCAATGATCAATATCGCTCTGATACCATGTAGAAATTTGAATAACTGATATATTATTCACTGAGATTCTCCTGATCACACACTATTTTAACTTCATGCACAATACAAAATCTCTTCCACCATTGATCATTAATTGCGGAAATAAAAACAATCGCATGCGCACATTAAAACCATAAACAATCACACATATGAACACAGTATTTTATGGGAAAGCTTAAAGCTGAAAACCTCCAACTATCTGTATATTATATGTCATAGAGATCATGTAACAATAATTATACAAAGCTCCTCACAAGCTCTCACTATAATCTCCAATTGCTACACACTAATCAAGTCCCAATTTAGCAAATCTCATGCTCCAATCTCTGCCACCTGATAGCCTGCCTCTACTGCGCAATCCCTGCTGAAGAATGGCTTTGAATGAACTCAAATTTGTCCATCCTTGACTGTGCAATCCTCATTGGCATCTCCAATCACTTTGTGTTGCAAATCATGCAACAGTATAGTCACAACTGATAGTCACACTGCTCTTTCACCTACCTCTTCACTGGTCTCCACTGAAACTGTCCATGCACTGTAGTTAACTGATGTATTCTTTAGTTAATTAATGAGTTAATAATTAGTGAATTAATTAATAATTAATTCACACCACTCTCACTAGTGTATCAATCAGTTAGACTAGATACAACTAGCTCAACTATGTTTAACTCAGTTAAACTGAACACAACTCCATCAACTAGCTCAATAACTCCACCAAACTCTGTCACATGAGTTCTAACTAAAGTATCCATGCAATAAGTCCAGAGCCCTGGCGGGAATATGCTTAATTCCATGTCGGCTCTGTACCTGTCTGTGCCTTACTTAAAGTGTCAGAGAATAAGATAATGTTTATAGTCCAAATATTATTAAGAGCTAATAATATTCGACATATCTATTTTTAGACTGGAAATCTAAAAATAGATTCTTCCTAGAATGTCTAAAAATAAAAGTCCATCTATTTTTTCCGTCTTGATCAACCATCCACAAATAGCATCCTGCAACTCACAGAACATGATCGACATGTCTAAAAATAGACATAGTCTAAAAATAGACTTGCGCCAAAAATAGCCTTCGTGCCCACTTAGTGAAGGCAAATTATTTCCACTAAGCTCATCATCTTGTTGCAATCTCAAAAAATAAGGCCACGTCTCACCGAATGGAAGTTATTGTTGTCATTGATTTTACCGAATTTTACAACTTCAACAACTAGATTAATCAAGTCGAAAGATTATTCTGATCACAAATTCAAAGATAAGTGAATCATGGAAATTTCACGAGCCGCAGATGATTTGAAGTCTTTTCCTTCATGCAAGAGGAGGGATGATGAGGGATGGGAAGAGTAGTCTATGATTTGACTATTTTCAATTTCATCATGGACAATCTCACAACCTTGTTTCAATCGAGAAGATAACTCATCGGATGAAGAACCTAAAGAGAATGGAGGCAAGTAGATGCATCAAAAACTGTGGAACATAAGGGATAGTGAGATGAAGAGGAAGTTTAGATAACAAGATCTTCTTCGACCAAATAAGATTCTATATCTAAGTTAAAATTTTCATGAGAAACCGAAAGATTAGATGATGCACTTGGGAATTCATTAGCGCATACATAAAAAAATTATTTTCAGTAGAATGATTATTTCCCAGGGCTATAGATTTATCAGAATAATTGATTACATTTAATTCATTACCTATATTACCAAATTGAAAATCATCCAAGAATGGAAGCACATAATATTCACATGGAAGATTTTGGAAAATAGAAGCAAGATTGAAAGCCTCTTCACCTTCCTTCTCCTCTACTTGTGTAATATGACTACCTTGTATCTGAATGCAAATTTAACCAACATCACGAAAATCAAGAGAGTGTGAAAAAATAGCTGGTGTAATAATTTTCTCAAGCTGATCATGATACAAAGAGTCATGGCTTGTAGATGATATAGGATGATAAGAATTATATTCGAGACTATAGTTATGAACAATAACCTGATATTGAGGAATGGAGGAGTTAGACTTCACCATATGCTTCATGAGACATTCTGGAATTTCCTCCATTATATCTGAGTTATGAAAAGTGGAAGAAGAATGAGAAGATAGATTAGGAAATTATTTAGCAGATCTCCCAACATAATTATCATCGCAAGGAGGCACCTTCATTGGAGCTGGAAAAGGAGGAGTACAAGGAACAAAAGGAAAAATAGGTTCCTCATCTGAAATTAGAGGTGTCTCATGATTCACAAGAGCTGGGGTAGGGGGGAAATTAGCGGGGTCAGGTTCACTACATAAAGCGATAAGAACCAAAAACTCAAAATCTTGTTTCAAGAAACCCTAATTATAATTTTCTTTCCGAATTTCATAGCAAAGGTGAAGGAATCAATTAGAAAAATCCTCAACTAATTCATTAGGCTTCATTCTTAAGAGACTGATTCTTCTACATAAATTTTAGTGATTATACCTACTAAAGGGTTTATGAAGCTCCCCAAGGAAATGCCGAAGGGAATGAATGGAAGTAGGTGGAGAGGTATGACACCATCGATTAACATGACCTTCAAGTTTGAGGAATAAAATAACACAATTGAACTCTTCATCATCGATTTTGTAAGATTCACAAAATTTAAGAAAATCAGAAATGTGCTCAGTGGGTGAAGCTTTGGCCTCACAATTTGAGTTGGAATTCTCTCTCATCGCATGCATGGCGTCAAATGTGATGGAATTTATGTGGTACTTGGATAGTGGAGCATCTTTCCACATGATGGGTAACAAAGAACTCTTTAGTAGCTTGGAGGAGAAGGATCTTAAGATGCACATCGAGATGGGTGATGACAGAAGGTATAACGCTACCGAGATTAGTACAGTTAATTTCTAGAGATATTCAAGTAAACCTTCCATGTTAAAAGATGTCATGCATGTAATAGGCTTGAAAAAGAATTTAGTTTCATTTTCTATGTTGGAGGATATTGGATATGATGTGGTTTTCAGTGAAGTTAAGGCGTTCCTTCGTCACAAATCCACAACACAGGTAAAAAATATTGGGGTTTGTGTGAAGAACCTCTACAAAATTAATGTATATGGGTGCGCAACAGTGAGATTTAGAGAAGGGAAGGTGGTGAGCGACACAATTGAATAGTGGAACACAGATTAAATATTATCCGCATCATAGTGCTTTGAGGATCATGCAACAGATTTCTATAGGTCTTCCAAAGGGTACTCTTGCGAAGATATACACATGCAAGGGATGTACCATGGGGAATTATACTAAAGCCACTTTTCATGAGAAGGATAACCAAGCAGCGGCAATCCTTGAGAGAGTTCACTAAGATGTGTGTGGACCATTCTCTACACATTCCATAATAAGGCATAGGTATTATGTGATTTTTGTTGATGATTTTTCTAGAAAGTGTTGGATCATCTTTCTGCAGAAGAAAGATCAAGTGTTCTCCAAGTTTTGTGGAGTTCAAAGCACTGGTAGAGAAATATAGAGGGAAGAAGGTGAAGGATCTAAGGAACAAAAATGATGGTGAGTATATCTCTAATGAATTCAATAACTTATGTGCCAAAGAAGGAATTCAGAGAGAATTGATTGCACCTCATAACCCACAATAGAATGGGGTTGCAGAAAGAAATAAAAAAACCTTTGTTGGAGCAGCACAAGCTATGTTACATGATTAGGGCCTACCATTGCATCTATGGGCAGAGGCATGCAACACAACAATATTTGTGCAGAATCGTAGTCCTAATTGGATACTTGGAATGACTACACTAGAGGAGGATTTTTTCAAGTAAGAAACCAGATGTTTCATATTTTAAATTCTTTGGCTCATTTTTCTATTGCCATGTGACCAAATATACCAGGCAGAAGCTAGAACCAACAACAAAGGTTGGGTTATTTGTGGGGTAAACTGTGTTAGCCATCAGTAAAATTTGTTATATAGGATGGCTAAATATTTTCTTAGATTTTCAAAAACAATATTTTATGAGAAAATCTTGTGATTTTTGGAAATCTCATTGTCTTCATTATCCTAAATCTATCAATTGACTAAAATCTTCATCTATGCCTCCTAAAATATCACCTATTGATTCAAAGGAAACAAATTTCAGGCTATTTCCACCATTTTCCCCTTCATAACCCTTCCCCTCATTCACCCATTTTTACTCCTATTCTAAACAGTAATTTCCCCTCTAAAAAGCCCCTTTTCCCTTCTTATACCCTTCATTCCCTTAAAAAACCTTTTTAAACCATGAAAACCTCTTTGATTGGTTTTAAAAACCCTTTTCTAAACTTACCGAAACCTTCAAAAAAGGCTAAAAACCCTTGTTTTTAGGCCTAAAGTTCCTTCCGAAAAATCAGGCATTAAGCCCTTTTTGACTTAAGCCCTCTACTCCTTTCCTTCGTATAACCAAAGGGCCCTAAACCATCAACTAAAGCCTAAGGCCCTTCTCATCTTAAACCCCGGTCCTGTTTACTCTTCATAGGACCATACCCCCGCGCTTTATTTTAACCCACTTCATCCATATTTTGTCTCGTGCCATTGATTATTCCCTAAAGCGATCCCCACTGTTGATCATATAGATATAATGGTTATCGCACCTCCCACACCTCATCTATCCGCCCAACCATCCCTTCACCCTCTTTTTCCTTGGAGAGATCTCCACCGTCGATCATCCCGATCCGACGACTATCGTTTATCCCCGCCATTCCATCCCACTCCCAACCTTTCTGCTGCCCGAAAAGAGTGCTTATGCCATCACCGATCCCACCACCCACTACTCCACCATCCATCCAATCCTTTTCTGCCACTTGTCTTCCACCATTATCTCCGCCGATCAACTTCTCCGATCGGGATCAACCCGCACCGTTGATCTGGCTCCCCCAAATCTAACGGTTCACATTCCATATCATGTCCATTTCGTTGAAAGGGTTTAACACTTGATTTATATGGGAAATAAGTGGTTTTACCCTGGACAGGTGTCATCCTCTAAGTGTAATCGCATCCGATCCACTCAAAATCGCTTACCGCTTATTTTTTGCGCGAAAACCACCTGGTTTCACCCAAAACCGCTTACCCCTGTTTGCGCCCAAATTCAAATTATTTTGTTGTTCTTCCTTTTTCTGCCTATGGAACCCTTCTCTGCACTTTTCCCTTCCTCTGAAAATTTCTATAACGCCTCCCCAAGCCTCTGAAATTCAGTTTAAACCCAAAAAAAGCATGGTTTTAATTAATTTCATGTTTTGATTGTGCAAGTTTAATGGTGGCCTAGAATGTACAGGCGCTCGCACAACCAATAGCAGTGGCTTGGACTCAGGTTGACGATCTTTGAAGGCCAAAAGAATAGATCAAGGGATTCACAAGTTTTTTTTCAGTGTTTAGTCAATGTTTCATGGACATTTATTAATTAACAAAACCCTTCAGTGCAGCAAAGAAGACACTTGCAGATAGAAAAGACAGAAGAGAATTAGTGAAGAAATGAAGAAACAGAGAATAAAGGCCTAATCAAAGAAATTGAAGGAAGAACGGAGAGATTAAAGGATAAAGACAAAGAGTTAAGGACGATGATTAAAGATTAAAAGGGCCAATAAAGTGAAAAACACAGTAAGAATGATTAAGGAGGCCTAAAAGAAAAATCAGGGCCAAAACAGAGTTTAAAGCATAAAAAAGGACATATTAGCCTAAAAAGCTTTGAATGTTAAATCCATGAAGAAGTTACTTAATCAAAGGCTAAAAATTCCACCTACAGGAATATTTTCCTCAAAGGCATATAATAGTTATTACAGTCAGAGATATTTTAAAGAGACAACTCAATAGTTATTGCCTAAGTGTCACTAAAATTTATTAAGAGGCCTAAAAGTCAAACATTTCAACTGCAGCAACTTAGAAGTTAATGTAACATTCATTATGCAGAGGTAGACTCTTAAATACATTTTGCCTTGGGCCTTGCATGGTCTCAGAGGTCAAAAATCATTAACTCTGTCATAAATGAACATATTAACCCAAATTTTCATTTCACCTCCTCATTTGCCTATAAATGTAGCATGAGGATTTCGTTAGAAAGGGTTCTTGGTTGGTTGTAGAAAGTTGTCACTGTTAGTTGTTTAGAGTGTTGCTGAGCTATTTGAGGAGTACTAAGATGGATTGAGAAAGATTTGAGCTGTAAAGACCCATTGTGTTGGAGTATGTAACTGGTTTGAACATCAATAAAACAAGCTGATTCATAGGATCCTGGTCTATGTTAATGGTGATGTTTTTCCTCTCTGTTTCTGTTTTCTCCTTATGTTTTCATTATGTCCATTTTCTTTTATAAAGAACAAAAAATTTAGATTAGGATTTACTGTCAAAGATACCCTATTTCTGTCTGAAATCTTTATCTTTATGTTTTCTTATGCAAGTTTTAATTGAAGGATTCTTAGTTGCCCTTCAATCCTACCTAGCTTGTTGTTTTAAGAATGATTCAATAGAGTATAACCAGGGAAATTCTGGTGAGCCCATGTCCTTATGAGTAAAACTTGAGATATTGTTTTAAATGATATTTTTCAAAGTATTCTGAGTAGAGTCTAAACCAGGGATGTCTATGGTATGCCCCGTCCTTTGGTCTATCTTTAAAGGTTGTTTGGAAATATCCCTAAAGAATTTGTAAAAATAAGATTAGATTATTTATGTTTGATCTTAGGCTGCTCTTATTGTTATCTTATTTGTTTTATTTATCTAAAAGTAGTCTTAGGGTTACCTGGATTGTTGTCTTAAAATTTTGCTTTATTAAAAGTCTATCCAAAGAAGTCTATGGTTTTCCCTGTCCTTTGGCTTACTTCAAATAGTTACTTTGAAAGGCTTTTCTTGTTTAAGTAGAGCTAGAAGATTCTTGACTGACTATAGCTTTATTGCCTTTACACCACCTTAATGTTTCATATCATAATTTAATCTAAAAGATCCATTTAATCTAGATGAATTTCCCTATGAAAAACCTTGGATAGTTTTTGAACAATTAAATCTTTTATGACTCCATAGCCCAATGGATTAATGTTGTCTCATAGTCTATCTTTCCAGCTGAAACATTCCCTTAATATTCTCCAACCTCTAATCCTTTAAGTACCTTTAAAATCAACCAAAACCAAAACAAATTTCTCAGAGCTTCATGAATATCCTAATATCATAAACAAAGAACAAAGTTATATCCTTTAAAACACTTATATAGAGAGATCAATCTTTGAATCTAGGAAGGCTAGGTCTTAGGATTCCAAAGTGGTTCTAATGTGGCCCCTGTAGTGTTTATTCTTTCCATTCTTGTAAATCACAGGGAGCCAACATAGTGGCGACTCCACTGGGGAACACTGAGTAATAGATAACTTCACAACTCAGAAAATCCCATTCTTAGAATGAATCAAGTGTCCGCCAAGAGAGGTTCCTGATTTTTTATGGTGGACAACAACCAGTCCTAGAAAAAAAGTAAAAATATTCCACCTGGTGACTCCATTGGTTTTTAGTAGGCCTTCTAACCCCGTTGGTGGTCCAAAGACTCCACTGGGAAACTTATTTTATCATTAGAACATCACAAAAACCCAGTTAAGAAAACTTTGTGGATTAGGTTTTCTTACACAAGATTAGTTTGCCTATAAAGATTGTCATACCTGCCTAAATTTTCTTGCCTTTGGGTCTAAATCCTAGCTTCCAAAAGAATCCATACTAGAGCCTATCCTAACCCAAGTCCTCTTGAAATAGTTGACAATCCTGAAAGAATCCTTAGGAAGTCTCATACACCCAAAAATCCAACTATTATCAAACCAATTCAAAGAGCAAAACCTGTCCCTGAAAACCTTACATCTCTGCAAAAAACCCAAGTTGACTTGCCATTTATAAGAAACCCATCTAGAACCAAGTCACTGAGTGGTGTAGATCAGATAGGATTTGAGCCTATAGACTCCCAACAAAGTATCAGTAGAGAAGCCTCCCCATCCACACCTCCTGATCTTCATTTTGTTCATAAATTTGGCTTCTCTCATCCTAAATCTGCTCAACAATACTTAGATGGTCCTAGTACTTATGTCACACACCCACACATTCACTGTTCAAACCACTTCTGTTCATCATCCACCTCCTATCACAAACCCTCCACTTGTAAACACTCCATTGTTTCCACAACTCCACATCATGGCAACATGGTATGCACCCTTAGTCCTTCCTTTAACTTTAGCCATTCTACCATAAGATTATCAGTCCAAAATTCCTTTATATGATGTTAGTAGTTCTACTACTACTCAAAAATGTGGAAAAAATAAATGACTACTTTGACATACAAGAAATAGATGATGAAACCATTAAACTTAGAATGTTTTCTCAAAGCTTAGGGGGAGAAGTAAGAAAATGGTTTAAAGGCTTAACCCCTAATAGTATCAATGACCTCCCTACTTTTCATCAGTTATTCTTAAACAAATGGGAATTCAAGAAGAACCCTCTCCAAATTTTATCAGAATATGAGAACATTAAAAGGAATGATGGAGAAGGAGTACAAGAGTACTGCACTAGATTTAATAGTGTGTACAATGCCCTACCTATCCACATGAAACCACCACAAGGCCTAGATTTAATAAAATTTCCTGATGGGTTTGACCCTAAAATGGCTTACCAATTGAGAGAAAGAGAACCCCTCACCTTAGAAGATATGTAGAGAGGGGTAGTAAGTGTTGAGGCAAATCTGCTTACCAAAAGAGCTAGGATGAAAAGTGAGAAAAGAGTGACATATAGAGATGAGGCTGCACCTTCCACATCTAATTCAAAACTTGATAACTTAGTGGAAACTATGGAAAGGATGATAGAAAATATGAATGTAAATGAGAGAAATTATCCTAGAGAAAACCAAACAGCTCCTCAAAACAGGAACCAAGCCCAAAATCAAAATGAGAATTTTAGGAGAAACCCCCCTCAAATAAGACAAAGAGGTCCTGATCAGCAGATCATACCTCCCTTTCAAGAAAACTATGCTGATGAGGAGGAGGGGATAGTAGAGGAAGTAGAGGAAAATCAGATGAACATGTTGGGAGCAAATGATGAGGATATTGTTTTCCTCTCTAGGAAATAACAAGTCATATATACACCTTATGAAGAAGAGAGCTTAGAGTCTGCAGACTACCAACAAGGCTTTCAAAATTCCATAATATAAGTAAATAAAAAATATGACCTAAGGAGTAAAAAGAACCAAGAAGTTCCCAAGAAAAAGACCTCTAAAATCTCTGCAAAAAACAACCCTGTAAACAATTCCAAAAACCTAATAGAAAACCATAAAACAGTGGCTAAAAATTCAGATAAAAACAAAGGAAAAAACACTCAAAATTCTAGCAAACACAATGGTGACCCTAATAGCACTAGCACATCAACTAATGCTCCTGATAAAACCATTTTAAAATTATACTATCCATAATAAAAACCAACAAGATGATTTTGCTGAGAAAACATTGACTAAAAAGGCTAAAATAAACATTTCCAAAAATCAGACTCCTTTTAGCATAGAGAGTGAAATTTCCAAAATTAAAATCTCCATCGCTCTCATAGAATTAGTCACGCAAGATGTATATAAATCCCAAATGTTAAGAGCTTTGAACATAGGAGACAACAATGATTTTGTTAATTTAAATGATGACAAACCTGATCTTTTGTTTGGACCAGAAGTGGAAGGGAAATTTCAAGAAGGAGGAGTTCCTCCATTTTATGCCAGCCTAAACATCCATGATAACATTTTGCACAATGCCATGCTTGATTCAGGAGTATCACACAACCTCATGCCCGAAGTAATAATGGAAAGATTAGGCCTTGAGGTAACTAGGCCATACAAAGATTTATACCCCTTTGACTCCAGCAGAGTCAAATGCCTAGGCTTAATAAAAGATCTTTGTGTCAACTTAACACAAATCCTAGCCAAAAGCTTAGTGATGGACATAATAGTGGTTGATATACCTCCCAAGTATGGCATGCTCCTTTCAAGATCTTAGGGTGCCAAGCTTTAAAGCACTATGCAAATGGATATGAATTATGCCACCATCCCTGTCTTCATTCAACCTAGAATATTATATAGGGAAACACACATGAAATACATGGTGAGTAGTCAACAAAGGCCAGAAAAATCCCCTCTTTATTCTATTCATACAGACACTGACTCATTCATTCTTTACAATGATGAAATTCCTAATGAGAAAGGGTTAGAAGATGGAAGATCAGCCAACATAGTGGCAGCATAGAAGAAGAGGAAAAGAAGGAGGAGTTACATAAACAGTTTGCTAATTTAGAAAATCACAGCAAACACAATGAAGGTCATAAGCAACAAGACAACCATGAACCTAGTGCTAAGCATGACAATAAAAGAGAAAATCCTCAAAAAAATGAAAACCAAGAGGAACAAGACAAAACTAAACATAGTGCAGACCCTAAAGAAAATAATAGTGGTAACTATGACAAACAAAATAGAGAGGACAGAGAGGAAATTAATGAAAAATCTGAAGCTAGTCCCCTTTGGAGTATGAGTTTTGATGGGTCTTGTAGCAAAACTGGTGTAGGAGCAGGCATATGGGTGCATAACACGGAGAATAACCATGTTGAAGGTCATTCGTACAGACTAAATTTCCAATGCACTAATAACATAGCAGAGTATGAAGCACTCCTCTTGGGACTACATTTATTGAAAAAATTAGGAGCCAAGAGGATAACAGTCCATGGGGATTCAAAGCTAATAATTAGGCAAGTAAATGGAGAATACATTGCCAAACATCCAAGGCTAAGAGCCTATAGAGATGTTGCCATGGACCTCTTAAAAACATTCACAAAATATGAGCTCACCTTTGTCCCCAGAAACCAAAACATTCTTGCCAATGGTTTAGCCTTTGCTGCTAGTACATGTCTGAAAGATTATGAAAGCAAACACTATACAATCCAAGTCAAACATAGACCAACAGTCCCAAATAATGAAATATACTGGCAGGTTTTTTAAGGAGATAAACAAATAGAAGAATTCCTGCAGTCCAAAAATGAGTGTGAAGTGCCAAATTCAGACTCAGAGTATGAAGAAGATTGCCCTACTGAGGAACAACCTTACAAAAAAGAGCCTCCTAACACTGCTGATATAAATATGTTAACCAAAGGATGCAAACATAAAAACATAAATATGCACTAATTTAGTAAAAGAAGATCTAGAAGTGTTGCAGTCTAACAATGAAAACTTGCCAAAGGGACTAGTGCCTCTAGAGGAATTGTTTGACTTTAATGATGTTTCCAAAAAGCCAAAAATAGAGCCCACTGAAACTGATGTTGAATTATGTAACATAGGCAGTGAAGAAAGGCCTAAAATGATCAAACTATCTAAAACACTGCCAGCTCACAACAAATTGAAATATCTGGAGCTGTTTAAAGAATTTTCTGATGTATTTTCTTGGAGTTATGAGGATTTAAAATCCTATGATACAGAAATAATTCAGCATAAGATACCCCTCAAAGAAAACCAGAAACCTTTTAGACAAAAATTGCACAGAATAAACCCTGTTCAATTACCTCTGGTTGAGAAAGAAATCAAAAAAATTTATGATGTTGGAATTATAGTCCCTGTGAGATACTCATAATGGGTATCCAACCTGGTATCTGTAAGGAAGAAAATAGGAGAAATAAGGTTTTGTATAGAATTCAGAAACTTAAACAAGGCCTCATTAAAGGACAACTATCCCTTGCCTAAAATGGATCACATCTTACAAAGGGTAGTAGGTTCTAAAAGAATTTCTTTGCTAGATGGCTTCTCAGGATACAACCAAGTATTGGTACACCCTAATGATCAACCTAAAACAACTTTTGCCACACCTTGGGGCACTTTCATGTATGTGAAAATGACTTTTGGTTTAATGAATGTTGGTGCCACATTACAGAGAGCCATGGATATAGATTTCTCAGAAGAAATAGGTTACTTCATTGTGATTTTCTTGGATGACATAAAAATCTACTCCAAAATAGATGAAGAACACCTAATACACCTAAGAAAAGTCTTTGAGAAATGAAGAAAATATGGTTTATCCTTAAATCCCAAGAAAACATTGTTTGGTCTCCAAGAAGGTAAACTTCTTGGTCATATCATATCTGAAGAGGGGATAAAGATAGACCCAAAGAGTATTGATGGTATATTGCAAATCATTCATCCTAGAAACATCAAGGAACTTAAATCTTTCGTTGGAAATATTAATTTCTTGAGAAGGTTCATACCCAACCTAGCTGAACTCCTTAGAAACATAAAAAATATGCTCAAAAGGGAAACATGAGTTAAATGGAACTTAGAAGCAAAGAAATCCTTTGAACTAGTAAAAAAAGCACTTACTCAAACACCAGTTCTTATTAGTCCTGATTTTACTAAAGACTTCTTCATTTTCTCCTTTGCATCAGAACATATAGTAGCTGTTGTCCTACTACAGAAAAACATAAAAGGACAAGAGTAACCCATTGCATTTTTTAGCAAGGCATTAATAGATGCACCTATGAAATATAACATAATGGAAAAATAGGCTTTTTCCTTAGTCAAAGCCTTAAAAGATTTTAGAGTTTACATTTTACACTCAGAAATCATTGCATTTGTGCCTCATTCAGTAGTGAAAAACATTTTGACACAAGATTCTGATGGAAAAAGATGAAAGTGGATAGCTGTAATATTAGAATATAATTTAGAAATTAAGCCCAATAAGCTCATCAAAGGTCAAGGAATAGCAAAACTAATGGCTGAATCAAACTTACAAGAACTCGATATAAACATGTTTAATGCATTAGATGAAGAGGAGGAGTTGAAAACTCCACTTATTGAAGATCATTTTCTGAATTCATCTTGGTATGCTGATATTTTGTATGTGCTTCTTAATCTTAATGTTTCTCCTGGTTTGTCTAAAACAAAGGCAAGGTTTCTAAAGTTAAAGGCTGTAAATTACTGCATTTTAGATAAATTTCTATATTGAAAAAATGCTAGTAGATTATTTCTTAAATGTTTTCCTGAGAATGATGCAAATAAGATCAAGCATGAGTTTCATGAAGGAGAATGTGGAGGCCACCTCTATTGGAAAACTACTGTCAACAAAATCCTTAGAGCTGGTTATTATTGGCCCACCCTCTTTCAAGGTGTCCATAAAATGATAATTGCCTACCATAAATGCCAAATCTTTGAAGGCAAAAGAAAATTTCTACCCTTACCTCTGCATCCAATCATTGTTGAAGCTCCTTTTCAACAATGGGGTCTAGAATTCATTAGGGATATCCATCCTACTTCATCTGCCCATCACAAATGGATCCTCACAGCGACAGATTACTTCACCAAATGGATAGAGGCCATCCCTTCTAGGAATGCCACAGACTTAGTCATCATTTCATTCCTTGAAAATCATATCTTGTCTAGATTTGGCTGTCCTAGGAAGATTATCAGTGATAATGCTGTTGCCTTTGGGTCCAAAAAGGTGGTGGATTTTTGCCACAAATATTAGATTACATTGGGTCATTTCATAGCTTAGCACCCTCAAGGTAATGGGTTGGCAGAATCCTCAAACAAGAGTTTGGTGAACATCATCAAGAAGTTGCTAGAAGAAAATAATAAATCATGGCACAACAAGCTAGTACATGCACTTTGGGCAGACAGATTGACCACTAAAAATTCAATTGGAATGTCCCCTTATCAACTATTTTATGGAATAGATGCAACATTTCCAAGCAGTTTACGAGTGCCATTCATGAATCTGATCCAAGAAGTACAGTCTGAAGAAGATGACATAATAAGAAGAGTTAATCAGACTATCTAGTTGCAGCAAACTAGAGAGGAAGTCTACAATAGAGCACATCAAGTACAAGAAAACATCAAGAAGATATTTGATAAAAGAACAAAGGAAAGTGATTTTAACATTGGTGACAACGTACTAAAATGGGATTCTAGGAGGGAAGATAAGGGAAAACATGGAAATTTTGAACAATTATGGAAAGGCCCTTATCTCATTCAGTCTGCTATAGGTAACAATGCATTTTTTCTTCAAGAGATGGATGGAACAGAACTTTTTGGACATCCTGTCAATGGCAGGATGCTCAAGCATTATTTTTGTTAAAAATTCAGTTCAAATATTTGTCCATTGTAAATAAAATTTATTAAAGAAAAGACTTGGAAAAAATGAAACAAAAAAACCAAAGGAAAGAGAAAAGAGGGCAGATAAAAGAATAGGTACAACTCCATACCAAAAAAGAGGAAAATCTGAAAGTGTGCAAGTTCAAATGCCACTACTCTGAAAGAAGAAATGTTATTCAATCATACAGCCTAATCATGATTGAATAAGTTTAAATTTATTGCTGATAGGTTAGTGAATGAATAATATACCAAACAATGTAAACTTGGCTTATCAGTAGAATAGATTAGGAGAATATATAAATGGTTCTAAAATGATCAAAACTGAACCAAAGAAAGAAACAAGGATGCTTATCAATTCCAGATCTTAAGCCTCACAGTTTTGTTTTAAATTTATGCAAATAAAGTCTATGTGCAACTTTTACAAGATTCCATAGCCCCATAACAAGTTAGACTGTCTAATCCTGATTTGATTATGTTTCAATTTCCTATTTTAGAATAGAGAATGAAAATCTGTCAAACAGTCTAATCTTGACAGATAGCTAGAAAAGTTAGGGAAGTATTGGGTTCATCAGTTTAATCTGAACTCATGGATGATATAAGGGTGGAAGTAGATAGTTTTCTGCTTTTAAAATAAAAGAAAAAATTTATGTTACAATGGTTTTCAAATCTAAATGCACCCAGAGAAGAAAAAATGTTAAGAAAGTAAGTTGTGTAGGTAGAATTTTGGGTGAAAAATTAGTCTTGACATAATACTGCAGATCACCTTTGAGCAAAAAAATCATCGAGTGAAAGAGGATTGTCAAAATGGTAAGACAAAGCACTGGTCTACTTTCCATAGATTTATTCTCTAAGGTTCTTAACACCTCCTAGGAGTTTCCCTCCCCAAGTGGAGCCACTATTAGCCACCAGTAAAATTTGTTATATAGGATGGATAAATATTTTCTTAGATTTTCAAAAAAAATATTTTATGAGAAAAGCTTGTGATTTTTGGAAATATCACTTCCTTCATTATCCTAAATCTATCAGTTCTGTAAAATCTTTATCTATGCCTCCTAAAATATCACCTGTTGATTCAAAGGAAACTGATTTCAGGCTATTTCCACCATTTTCCCCTTCATAACCCTTCCCCTCATTCACCCATTTTTACTCCTATATTAAAAAGTCATTTCCCCTCTAAAAATCCCTTTTTCCCTTCTTATACCCTCCATTCCCTTAAAAACCCTTTTCTAAACTTACCAAAACCTTCAAAAAGGGCTAAAAACCCTTGTTTTTAGGCCTAAATCTCCTTCCGAAAAATCAGGCCTTAAGCCCTTTACTCCTTTCCTTCATATAACCCAAGAGCCCTAAACCATCTGCTAAAGCCTAAGGCCCTTCTCATCTTAAACCCCGGTCCTATTTACTCTTCATAGGACCATGCCAAAGTGCTTTATTTTTAACCCCTTCATCCATATTTTGTCCCGTGCCATTGCTTATTCCCTAAAGCGATCCCCACCATTGATCATATAGATATAACGGTTATCGCGCCTCCCATACCTCATCTATTTGCTCAACCATCCCTTCACCCGCTTTTTCCTTGGAGAGATATCCACCCTCGATCATCCCGATCCAACGACTATAATTTATCCTCGTTGTTCCATCCCACTCCCAACCTTTTCGCTACTTGACAAGACTGCTTACGCCATCACCGGTCCCACCGCCCACTACTCCACCATCCATCCAATCCTTTTCTGCCACCTGTCTTGCACCATTATCTCTGCCGATCAACTTCTCAGATCGGGATCAACCCGCACCGTTGATTTGGCTTCCCCAGATCTAACGGTTCACGTTCCATATCGCTTCCATTTTGTCGAAAGGGTTTAACAATTGATTTCTATGTGAAATAAGTGGTTTTACCGTGGACAGGTGTCATCCTCTGAGTGGAATCGCGTCTGATCCACTCAAAACAGCTTACTGCTTATTTTTCGCACGAAAACCACCTGCTTTTGTCCAAAACCGCTTACCCTTATTTGTTCTTCCTGGTTCTGCCTATGGAACCCTTCTCTGCACTTTTCCCTTCCTCTGAACATTGCTCTAACACCTCCCCAAGCCTCTGAAATGCAGTTTAAACCCAAAAAATGCATGGTTTTAATTAATTTCATGTTTTGATTGTTCAGGTTTAATGGTGGCCTAGAATGTACAGGCCCTCCCACAGCTAATATGAGTGGCTTGGACTCAGGATGATGATTCTTGAAGGCCAAAAGAACAGATAAAGGGGTTCACAGGGTTTGTTTTCAATGTTTAGTCAATGTTTCATGGACATTGGTTAATTAATGAAACCCTCCAATGTAGCAAAGAAGACACCTACACACAGAAAAGACAGAAGAGAATCAGTGAAGAAATGAAGAAACAGAGAATAAAGGCCTAATCAAATAAATTAAAGGAAGAACAGAGAGATTAAAGGATAAAGAAAAAGAGTTAAGGAGGATGATTAAAAATTAAAATGGTCAATAAAGTGAAAAACACAGTAAGAATGATTAAGGAGGCCTAAAAGAAAAATCAAGGCCAAAACAGAGTTTAAAGCATAAAACAGGACAGATTAGCCTAAAAGCTTCGAATGTTAAATCCATGAATCAATTACTTCATCAAAGCCTAAAAATTCCACCTACAGGCATATTTTCCTCAAAGGCATAAAATAGTTATTACAGTCAGAGATATTTTAAAGAGACAGCTCAATAGTTATTGCCTAAGTGTCACTAAAAGTTATTAAGAGTCCTAAAAGTCAAACATTTCAACTGTAGCAACTTAGAAGTTAATGTAACATTCATTATGCAGAGTTAGACTCTTAAATACATTTTTCCTTGGGCCTTGCATGGTATTAGAGGTCAAAAATCATTAACGTTTTCATAAATGAACATATTAACCCAATTTTTCATTTCACCTCCTCATTTGCCTATAAATTTAGCATGAGGACTTCATTAGAAAGGGTTCTTGGTTGGTTGTAGAAGGTTGTTACTGTTAGTTGTTTAGAGTGTTGCTAAGCTAGTTGAGGAGTACTAAGATGGATTGAGAAAGCTTTGAGCTGTAAAGACCCTTTGTGCTGAAGTATGTAACTGGTTTGAACATCAATAAAATAAGTTGATTCACAGGATCCTAGTCTATGTTAATGGTAATGTTTTTCCTCTCTGTTTCTGTTTTCTCCTTATGTTTTCATTCTATCCATTTTCTTTGATAAAGAACAGAAAATTTAGATTAGGATTTACTGTCAAAGGTACCCTATTTCTATCTGAAAGCTTTATCTTTATGTTTTCTTATGCAAGGTTTAATTGAAGGATTCTTAGTTTCCCTTCAGTCCTTCCTAGCTTGTTGTTTTAAGAATGATCCAATAGAGTATAACCAGGGAAATGTTGGTGAGCCCATGTCCTTCTGAGTAAAACTTGAGATATTGTTTTAAATTATCTTTTTCAAAGTATGCTGAATAGAGTCTAAACCAGGGAAGTCTATGGTATGCTAAAGGTTTTTTGGAAAGATCCCTAAAATTTTTGTCAAAAGCAGATTAGATTATTTTTGTTTGATCTTAGGATGCTCTTATTGTTATCTTGTTTGTTTTCTTTATCTGAAAGTAGTCTTAGGATTACTGGATTGTTGTCTTAAAAGTTTTCTCTATTAAAATTTTGTCCAAAGAAGTCCATGGTTTTCCCTGTCCTTTGGCTTACTTCAAAGAGTTACTTTGAAAGGCTTTTATTGTTTAAGTAGAGCTAGAAGATTCTTGACTGACTATAGCTTTACTTCCTTCACAACACCTTAATTTTTCATATCATAATTTAATCTAAAAGATCCATTTAATATAGATGAATTGCCCTATGAAAACCCTTGTATATTTGTTGAACAATTAAATCCTTTATTACTCCATAGCCCAATGGATTAATGTTGTCTCATAGTTTTTCTTTCCAGCTGAAACATTCCCCAATCTTCTCCAACCTCTAATCCTTCAAGTACCTTTACAATAAACCAAAACCAAGACAAAGTTCTCATAGCTTGATAACTAGCCTAATATCATAAACAAAGCACAAATTTATATCCTTTAAAACACTTATATAGAGAGATCCCTCTTTGAATCCAGGAAGGCTAAGTCCTAGGATTCCAAAGTGGTTCTGATGTGGCCCTTGCAGTGTTTATTCTTGTCATTCTTATAAATCACAGGGAGCCAGCACACCGATAATCCCCATAACTATCGGGTGCAT
>JAXQQM020071291.1:0-81478 GCA_034641835.2 Pinus albicaulis
CTATATCAGAATTTTTACATCATTGTATCATCTCCAGATGTAGTTATGCATAATATGATTGTGCTGTAGTTTCTCCCCGACATTTTGTATTGTAACAACAATTCATTTTTGGGAGTGATTTCTTATGGGAGGCTTGTTTCCTCATTGTATATGATTTATGTCTCACTATTTTGTATTGATTTTTTTATATAATACATGATTTTATGATCCCATATTGGTCTCCAATGTTAATGAGTTGATTTAAAATGATATTTCTAGTTTTGTGTTCATATATTACTGCTTCCCCATTTGGGAATATTAAATTGGTACCAGAGCTTAATCTTGGCTCAGCCTATGCATTCAACCAATATGTCACCATAAGGAGAAGCTTCTCAAAAGAAGAGGAGATGTATAGAAGAAAAAAATACACGACTCCATTATTTGGAGAAAGGAAGGTAGAGAAGTTCTCAAAGCTTCTTTTTCAAACTATGTAGAGCCTCAATGATGATATCAAACAGATGAGAATGAAGATGAGTAGGGAATTTCCAAGGGGGTTTGAATATGAAGCAAGCCCTAGATTTTTTCATGATTGATGTGAGCATGCAACCACACATTATGATCAACAGCACAGTCTTATGCCCAGATTTACTGCAAGGGAGATGGAGGAAGAAGATGCACCAAAGGAGGAGACTTTGAGTGACTATCTTCACGATTATGAATCTCAATATTGGAGATTCAAGGAGAAATTGAACTTCCAAGAGTTTTTACAACTCAAGGAGGAAAGAAGACCCAGTAATCACAATAGAAGTAGAAGATGTAGATTCTTTCTGCCAAATTTTGATGGGTCCTCCACATGCACAACTAAGGATTGGATTGATCAACCAGACTCATATTTTCATCTCAATCAAGTTTCAGGAAAGGAAGCCCTTAGGATTGTAGCACTGCACCTTGAAGGTAATGCTCATATTTTGTTCTTTAATGAATATTTTTCATTTAATCATGAAAATATAGCTACTTATGCAAAATTCACTAAGAGATTAGTGAAGATATTTGATGAAAAACAATCTGAAACATTTTTGATTGAGCTAGCAAAACATAAACATCCAAAAACTTTGCATGAGTTGAAAAGATATATTACCCCAACTCCACTTCAGATTTCTATTGAGGGGGATAAAAACCTATATGATACCTTTCCAAGGGAAATATACCCATTGCATGGAGAGCTTTCTTCTCAAAAGGAAGACATGTAGGTTCCTCCTTCAAGGGAAGACCAAAATCTAGGGTCTCTCATTGTTGATGAGGTATTCTCAAATATTGATGAGGAGGAAGAGTAGAAGGAAAGTAACATCATTGTCACTTTGGGAGGAGAACCATCACCACATGGATATGGGCATGAAGCTATTTCTTCAAGTGGAGGAAATTTTGCATCTTTGCAACAGGTTCTCAAGGAGCATCATGTGACAGTAGTGGTGGGTTGTAACTCTTTGATCAAAGGAGGAGAAGAAAAGGAGGATCAGCAACAAAGGATGGAGAGCATGCACCCCTATTTATTTCAAGGGATTTTTATACAAAAGAAGGAGACTGAGTTATGTAGTGAAGGGAGGGAAAAATCAGTCCACTCACCTATACAGTCTACTTCAGATTTTAATGTCTCTTTACATCGAGGCATTCCACCAAGGAGACCCCTTGATTGGAAGATGAATAAATATTTCTCTCAACATAGTGCAACATTTATATATGTGGCTTGGGAAGGAGCCTTGCGAGGAGCTAGCACAATGCAGAGAACCTTTGATGGGTTCAATGGAGGGGTGAACAATTTCCTGATATGGACATTAATATCTCCCACTCAACTATTGGCGCTAAAAAAATATTCAGAAATCTATGATGACATGAGCATGGTGTTAAATTACCACTCCATATCTTTAGAGCAGAAAATGATACTTCCACACATGGGGAATATTTCTGAGTATGAAAAGAGGTTATCAACACTCTTGCATGCATTGGCAAAACTATGGAAGTTTCAGAGGAGAGATATCTTTCAAGAGGAGGATAACTTCCTTGTACTCCAATATTGTCTTGGGCAAGATCAACTGCAAGAAAGGCAACAAAAGTGGGGTAACATTACTCCAACATGTGGCTTTGGCATTGAGCATGTCAAAGAGGAGGGTTATGGTGTTGCATATACTTCATTTCAGATTTCTACAATGTTGTCATTGTTGGGAAGCCTAGATCCATATTAGGAGTCCCAACTATTGGTGGAATATTCTAAGAACCTATTCACATGTAAGTTTCCTGATGGGAAAGTGATAGATGGGACGTAAAGAGTGGTTGATGGAGTCATTTATTTCCATGATCATATTTACTTGAATAGAGACTCAAAGCTCAAAGATAAACTACTACATGCAGCCTATGAGATCTTGCTTTCCAATCCCACTAGTTTCATTAGAACATACCATACTATCTTGGAGGGATCCATGTGGGAAGACTTCAAAGAGGAGATGCAATATCATATGAGGAAGTTCATATATTATTTGGAGGGTGAGGAGAAACATAATTCTTGGGAAGAATTATCATCACCACCTCCTTGCTCATTGGGTGTGAGAGGGAGCTCATCCATGAGCTACCTCACTGATTTAAACCAAGTATATGGTAAGGATTGTATTTATAAGCATCATGATATATTTACTATATACTTGCATTTTCTTACCACTCATGTGTAGGACATTTCTCCAAGAGGGGGCACTCTTTCTTATTGGCTTCATGGGCTATTTGGAGCCATGAGCAATGATGATGTTGGCCATCCCATACAATATTTTTGGGAGATGATGTATTCTTCATGGTGTGCTTCATTAACACCTGTAGAAATTATATAAAATATGCATATATATATCCAGATTCTCCTGATCTAACAATATTTATCTTCTTTCTAAATACAGAATCCTTCTACTATTAATATTTTGTAGAAATTAAAAAAAATTGCAAACACATGAAGCAATAAAAACAATCGCACATAACACTGTTTTTTAACGGGAAAGACTGAAGCTGAAAAACCCAAAATATCATATATTATGTATCATGGAGATCATGTAACAATCTCATACAAAGCTTAGTACATCAAGATCTCAATACAATCAATCGTCACACACTAATAAGAAGAAATCTGAAAATCCATGCACCGATTTCTTGCCACCTGATAGTCTGCCTCCACTGCGCAATCCCTGCTGAAGAATAGCTCCAAATGAATTCCAATTATCCTTGCCTTGATTATGCAATCCTAACTGGAAACTCCAATGTGTGTGTGGTGCAATCAATGCATCACTATAGTCACAATAGATAGTCCATCTTGCCCTTTCACCTATCTCTCCATTGGGTCTCCACTGGAACTGACATGCACTGTAGTTAATTTTTGTATTTGTTCAGTTGATTAATGAGTTATTATTAGTGAATTAATTAAATAATTAATTCACTCCACTCTCACTAGTGTATCATTCAATTAGACTAGATACAACTAGCTCAACTGAGTTTAACTCCATAAACTGAGTTAAATTGAATAACAAATCCATGAACTACTCTTCCAACTCTGTCATAACTTTTCCACTTCAGTTATAACTAAGTCCTCCATGCATGAACCACCAGTAAACCCTAGGAATTGCGTAATTCCTTCAGCCCACTGATTTTCCAAATCTATATACTGAAATTAAGTGCTCCAAGAGAATAAGTTGTTGTTTATTGTCGAATTATTATTAAGAGCTAATAATAATCAACACTTATATTTTTAGATCGACGATCTATAAATAAAATTCGTCCAATATTCTAAAAATATAATTTCATCTATTTTTCCAACTTGACCAACCATCCACAAATAGCATCCTGCAAATTCTGAAATATGATCACCATGTCTAAAAATAGACTTGCACCTAAAAATAGCCTGTAGGCCCACTTAGTGAAGGCGACTAATTTTCACTAAGCTTCATCATCTTGTTGAATCTCAACACTCCCTCTCAACAAGATAGGGATTTTCCTTCACCCCGATCCTGCCTCTTTGGTATTCGAATTTGCTCCTGGTGAGTGCCTTTGTTAGAATATCTGCATCCTGATATTCCGTAGGAATGTACTGAAGCAACATGATCTTCCGTTGCACACAATTTCTGATATGATGATACTGGATATCAATATGTTTAGATCTATCATGAAACATAGGATTAATCACGAGTTTAATGCAACTCTGATTATCACAATGTATCATTGTAGGATCTAAATGTTAACCAAACAAACAGACCAAGATCTTCCTCATCTAGATAGCCTCACATGCAGCTTGACTTGCTTCCATGTATTCTGCTTTTGCTAAACTGAGTGCCATGGATATTTGCTTCCTGCTGTACCAAGACACTGTCGTAGATCCGATACTAAAAATCCCTCTTGATGTGCTCTTTCTGTCTGTTGGGCTGCCTACCCAATCTGCATCCGTGAAGCCATGCAAATTCACCTCATCCATATGTCTGTACCATAAGACATACTCAGATGTGCCCCTGAGATACCTCAGAACATGCTTGCCTACCTTCCAAAAGAGCTTGGTAGTCTTAACCATCGCTTGTGAAAGCTGGTTCAACGCATAGCATATGTCTGGTCTTGTATTAACTAAATACATGAGCGAACCCACCAATTGTTGATAAACAGTGGCATCCACTACTTCTGTCGATGTATCATCCTCTTTCCTCCAATTTCCTGGAAGAGGAGTGTCGATAGGCTTGTAGCCTTGCATTTGAAACTTCTCAGGTATCTCCCGAGCATACTTGCCTTGAGACACAAACAGTTCACCTTCCCGCTGCCATATTTCCAATCTAAGGAAATAATGAAGGAGGCCCAAATCCTTCATCTCAAATTCCTTTGCAAGATATGCCTTACATGAGTGTATCAACTGCTCATCACCTGTTAGTATTAAATCATCAACATAAAGAACAATGATTAAAATCTTACCCTCCACCACAATTTGGTACAGTATTTCATCTACCTCACTCTTGGTCAAGCCAATTCCAATGAAATAGTTGTCGATTCGTGTGTACCAAGAATGTGGTGCTTGCTTCAGCCCATACAATGTTCTTTTGAGTTTGCACACATGCGACTTGCTGCTGAAGATCTCAAATCCTTCAGGCTACTCAATGTACACCTCTTACTCAATGATACCATTAAGGAACGCAGTCTTCACATCCATCTAATGAATGTGCCAATCCATCTATGCTGAGAGAGCAAGGATGGTCCTTATGGAAGAATATCGTGCGACAGGTGCAAAGTTTTCTTCATAATCAATCCCCTTGATCTGTGAGAAGCCCTGGGAAAAAAATCTTGCCTTATACTTCTTGACGCTCCCATTAGCTGCTTTCTTTACCTTGTAGATCCATCCTGATCCTACAAATTATTTACCCACCGGCCTTGGAACAATCTCCCAAGCATTGTTTCTAACAATGGAGTGATACTCCTCCACCATCGCATCTACCCATGTGGGCTCCTACACTTCTTATTCAAAAGAAGATGGCTCTGTCATGATACACTTGCTCATAAGAGCCATGTATCAAGTAAATCAGTCATGTGACTATCTTTGTCTGCAATGTGATGTAGGGACTCCTACATTCTATGCCGCATCAAGCTTTAGTCTCTTAGGTTCTGTGGTATGCTTTCTGCCTTGTTTGATGTTTGGATCTACATGAGTGGACTCCTCCACTCCATGAATCTCCTCCTGTGGCTGATCCACATCTAGAGGCTCATCTTTGGGAACAATAATTTCCTCCTCTGCATGCAAGTGTAGCTCCCTCTCAAGCGAAAACTTCATGGCTTTCACCTCATTGAATTTTATATCTCATTGCACCACAGTCATCCGACTGTCTGGAAAATACACACGTTAAATATGGGGTTTTTTGTGTACCACACAAATATCCCAACTTTTGTAGTCGGCTCCAGCTTCTTCTTGGCATCCCTTATCGCATGAATGTACTCAGATGAGCCAAAAATATTCAAATGAGAAATATCAGGCTTCTTACCAGTAAAAGCTTATTCAGGTGTACTCATGCCAAGTACTCTATGAGGACAACGATTTTGCACATAAACCATAGTGTTGCATGCTTCCGCCCACAAGTGCATCGGTAGGCCCTGGTCATGCATCATCGCTCGTGCAGCACCCATGATCGTTCTGTTCTTCCTCTCAGTGACCCCATTCTTCTATGGGTTATGAGGCGCTATGATTTCTCTTCAAATTCCTTCTTTGCAATAGAAGTCTTTGAATTCGCCCGAGATGTATTCACCACCATTATCGCTCCGTAGAGCTTTCACTTGCTTCCCCGACTCCTTCTCCACCAATTCTTTAAACTCACAGAACTTTGAGAAATTTTCACTCTTCTTTTGCATGAAGAAGATCCAGCATCTACGAGAATAGTAATCAACAAATATAACATAATACCTATGTTTTTTTGTTGAAGTAATCGAGAGAGGTCCACACATGTCTGTGTGAATTCTCTCCAAGATCACTGAAGCACGGTTCTCCTTCTCATGAAAGGTGGTCTTCACAAACTTACCCATAGTAAATCCCTTGCACTGATCTAACTATGCAAGAGTACCCTTGGGAAGTCTAGTAGAAATATGCTGCAAAATCTTCAAAGCGCCATGGTGAAGATGGCCCAATCTACTGTGCCATAATTCACCCTCATTCTAGCTCACCACTTCTTTTGCTTTTCCCACCATTGCAGCGCAACCATCTACCTCTAGCATGTAGAGATTCTTAACTCAAATCCATATCCTCTTGTTTGACTCATTTTTTTATGTCACAGTAAAGCTTTTCCATCGCTAAAAACAACGTCATAACCTTTGTCTTCCAACATTGCGACCGAGACCAAGTTCTTCTTCAGACCTAGAACATGCATAAAATCTTTCAACAAGAATGGATCACTGGACTCCCTCTCAAAGGTAATGGTCCCAATGCTAGTTGCACTGTATCAACCATCATCACCCATCTCTATATGCATTTGAAGGTCCTTCTCCTCCAAGTCACTAAACAACTCCTTGTCTGCCATCATATGGAAAGACGCACCACTATCAAGATACCACACTGATCCCATATAGCTTGAAACCAAGAATGAAATCACAGATAAATCAAGTTCAAATTGCGAGGCTAAGGCCTCTCTAGCTGCAGCTCCAACAACCTTCTTGTTCTTCTTCTTTTGTGGGCAGTTAGTGGCGAAATTCCCATGTTTGTGACAGTGAAAACACTTCACCTTGGACCAATCCTGCTTCTTGACTTTTGCTTCAGATTTTGAAGGAAATTTCTTCCCCTTCCCTTTCCTTTCTTTGGCAGCCAAAGCGCAATTCTCTTCATCATCATTCTTCGATGAAGAGCCATCCCTAGTGCCTCGCCTTATCTCCTCCTGCACAAGATCCGACCAAAGTCGCTCTCATCTTGGCAGTTTCTCCCGTCCATTGACAAAGTCTTTGTAGCTATGCCAACTATTAAAAAGCCCAAGGAGAACCAAGCTCACCAATTCTTCATCATCACCAATAATCCCCACACTTCCAAGTTCATCCCCATAGTGGAAAAACTTCATGAGATATTTTGGAATATTGTCGCCCTTCTCCATTTTTATTTTTCTGAACTTATCTTTCAGCACCAACTTCCTCTGGTCGTTGTTGCTTTGGAGAAAATCTTTCAAAGCCTTCCACATCGCAAATGGAGTGGCTTTCCCGTGAAGGCTAGACACAATATGGTCCTTTACACCTTCCAACAGAATTCTTCTTGTCTTCGCTACCTTATTTTTCCATGCGTCAAGTAATGCATTATCGCTAGATCCTGGCTTAGGAACATCGCTATTGATGAACTCCTTCAGTCCATTATCCTCCAGCACTGCCTCCATCCTATCCTTCTAGGCTATGTAATTCAAGCTTCCATCAAGGGTATACTCCAATCGCGACCCATTGAAATACTTTTCAATGTATACTCAAATGTCGCACCAAGAATTTTATGAAGCAAATTCAAATTGTCCACCAGCACAAACTCAACAATTCTTCACAATTGCAATCTTCAAGAATTAACACTACTCTGATACCATGTAGAAATTATATACAAGATGCATGTATATGCATGATACCATCATCATCATCATATATATCCACAATCTCTTGATCTAACAATATTTATCTTATTGTTAAATACATAATCCTTCCACTAGTAATCTTTTGCTGAAATTAAAATCAATTTCAAACACATGAAACAATAAAAACAATCGCACATAACACAGTTGTTTAACGAGAAATCCTGAAGCTGAAAACCCCAACTATCATATATTATGTATCATTGATATCTTGTAACAATCTCATATAAATCTTAGTACATCAAGCTCTTATTACAATCAATCGTCACACACTAATCAGAAAAAATTTGCAAATCCATGCAGAGTACAAAAGCTTCCCTAACATTCTAAATACTCTACTACTACGAATGGTTTGGTCGTGTGACCACCTTACTGAAGGTTGGTACTCAGGTTGCGAAAAGAGTGGTTGTTCCAAACTAGGGATCGGGGTTCGATAACATCTCTTCCGCAGTATGGCTCTCAGCTTCACAAAGATAATTGTCGGCCCAATTCTGTCTGCCTTTTAGAGTCAAGATCCTGCCCATATTTTCAGTGAAGCCCCAGCTCCCACTGTGTAGGTGATCAAGGCCTCACTGGATGAGGCCTTGAAGTTTTATGAAAGTGCCTTAATCTTCCGGTTTAATGGCTTTTGGCCACGGCTGACAGCTCTCCACAGTCGGATCTCGGAGGTATGGAAGCCTCTCATTTCTTATGAAATTAATATCTACCCATGTGCTAAGGGTTTCTTTATAGAATATTTTGAAAACTCTGAAAGTAGACAATGCATTTTAGATTTTGGCCCTTGGTTTTGGGAAAAATCAGGCCTATTCATGAAACCATGGAACCCATCATTCGATCCCTCAACAACAGTCATAACCTCAGCACCAGTTTGGGTCAGGTTGACAAACCTACCTTTACATCTCTAGAATCTCTCCTCGCTAAAAGCCATTGGAAATGCAATTGGGAAATTTTACTGCAGGTGCCTAGAAATAGAGGAATATGTCAGAACCACCTATGCACGCATCTGTGTAGAAATGGACTTTAGTGCCAGATTCCTAGCTGAAATAATCCTAACAAGAAAATACTATGTATGGAACCAAAAAATTGACTATGAAAGTGTCCTCTTCAGATGTCGATCCTGCTTTGAGACAGGCCATCTAGCCAAAAATTTCCCAAAAGTCTCCCAGAAAAATTCTGCTAGAAAGAATCACCATAGATCTACATGGCAGGAAGGAGCACAGAAGGAAAATTACACTGTCATCAAGGAAGAATACTCTCCAGAAAAATTTGAATCGCAAGAAATCAGGCAAGAAAGAAACAACCCTCAAGACAAGCAGGGGGAAAGCCCCACCCAACAACAAAAAAATGGACTCGGCAACTCCTCAAGCATCAACAATTATGAGGATTTGAATACTGCGCAAAATAAATCTTCATTTAGAAGCAAAGTAGATCTCCCTGATCCTGAAGATAAGATACCATTGTCCCAAGGATCAGAAGAGATGAATGAGTTGCAAGGTAAAGGAAATTGGAAGACCGTAGAGAAGAAAAATAAAGCTACAACACCAATCTCGCCAAGAAAGACGAGAAGCTAGACAATTAAGAATTAAGAAAATTATAGGTCCGATAGACCAAAGTTTGGTCTCATTGGACGTTAACCATCATCATCATCATCATCATATATATCTAGATTCTCCTGATCTAACAATATTTATCTTCTTGCTAAATACAAAATCCTTCCACTGTTAATCTTTTGTGGAAATTAAAATCAATTATGAAGCAATAAAAACAATCGCACATAACACAGTTGTTTAGCAGGAAATCCTGAAGCTGAAACCACAACTATCATATATTATGTATCATGGAGATCATGCAAAAATCTCATACAAAGCTTAGTACATCAAGCTCTCAGTACAATCAATCGTCACACACTAATCAGAAGAAATCTGCAAATCCATGCATCGATTTCTTGCCACCTGATTGCCTGCCTCCACTTCGCAAACCCTCCTAAAGAATAGCTCTGAATGAATTCGAATTACCCTTGCCTTGACTACGCAATTCTCATTGGAAATTCCAATGTATGTGTGGTGCAATCAATGCATCACTATAGTCACAACAAATATTCCATCTTGCCCTTTCACCTATCTCTCCACTAGGTCTCCACTAGAGCTGACACGCACTGTAGTTAACTGTTGTATTTGTTTAGTTGATTAATGAGTTATTATTTGTGAATTAATTCACTCCACTCTCACTAATGTATCATTCAGTTAGACTAGATACAACTAGCTCAACTAAGTTTAACTCCATTAACTGAGTTAAACTGAATAACAAATCCATGAACCACTCTTCCAACTCTGTTATAACTTTTCCACTTTAGTTCCAACTGAGTCCTCCATGCATGAACCACCAGTAAACCCTAGGAATTGTGTAATTTCTTCAGCCCACTGATTTTCCAAATATTTATACTGAAATTAAGCGCTCCAAGAGAATAAGTTGTTGTTTATTGTCGGATTATTATTAAGAGCTAATAATAATCGACACTTTTTTTAGACTGACGATCTATAAATAGACTTCGCCCAATATTATAAAAATAGAATTTCATCTATTTTTCCAACTTGACCAACCATCCACAAATAGAATCCTGCAACTTCTGAAATATGATCACCATGTCTAAAAATAGACTTGCACCTAAAAATAGCCTGCGGACCCACTTAGTGAAGGTGACTGATTTTCACTAAGCTTCATCATCTTGTTGAATCTCAACAACACCAACCATCATACACCTTCTCCAAGCGTGCAAGAAGAATGGGGCAGCAAACAAGTGGTGGGGGAAACACTTGTTCTATCATATTCTATGGAAGTTAGGAGCAAAACTGTGTTGGTTGCACATGAGGGATCATTGTCCTTCTCCTTTACTACACATGGTAGCTAGCATGAATTTTATTGTGATTCCATATGTTTATGATGTTCTTATCTTTTTTGGGAACATGATTGGAGGGAAGGCACATTGGTTGAATGTGTCAATGGGGAATGAAATTTCCCATACCTTTTATGCTTCATGCTTCATGGGGAGCATGGAAGATGATATGGCCATTACAATAGAACACGTGTTTCTTTATGAGGTGGGCCATATGATTGTTTGGAGCACTTGGGATATGCCTCTCATGAACATTTGGGAAGAACTTTTCTATGAATTACCATGTTGGAAGGTGATTCATTTCATTTGGATGATAGCATGGAGATGGGAGTCCCTCTTTGGGAATGAGATCCCTTATGCTTGTCATTACTCCTACCTTGAAGAGGCCATTATACAACAAGAAGGTTTCCATATAGACATTCCACTTTCTCATGATGAGGGCCATTTGGTTTATCCACGAAAGGCCAACTTGCACAGTTGGGAGGAATCATCGAGAGACGAAATTATTGTAGAATATCTGAAGTAATGGTGGGGACTATTGACGAGGAAGCCATAAGAGGAGAAGGGGAGGATTTTTGCTCCACCTTTATAGTTTCTTGAGGACAAGCAACATTTTGGAGGGCAGGATTGTAATATTCCTAAAATTTAGCTTTTAGCTAAATGGAATGTTATAGATTATTTTATCACTAGGTAGGTAAATAAATGGGTGGGGAGGCCCATAAATCTCCTTAGAAGAAATCAAAACACTTCAAGTGTGAAAGGAGACCTTCTAAGCAGCTAAATAAAGCACCTTTGAGTATGAACAGGGTTTGGATCATTTTGAATAGGTCAACTTTGACCAAATCAACAACACTGTTATGGATGAGTGGACATTAAATGAGGAATAACGTAGTTTTAGAGGGAGATTGATTGCATGGAGATAGTGACCTAATTGAGTGGGGCCAAGGGAAAGGAAGCTCATAAATTATATAAGGAAGAGGATGGCAGCCATATTGGTTATGTTTTAGATTATTATTTTGTATATGGTATGTTTAGACTTTTGGCATTCTTCAGCTGTTTATTTGAGTTTGCAGTGTTGTTTAGCACCGGGTGTTCTTGAGCGGGAATCCCATCTCTTTCCTTGAGAGGCCTCTTGGAGGAGAATTGCACTTCATCTACACACTCAGGCTTAAGGCCAAGCTACATCTTTCTTCATCAGCACATTTTCTACTAAACATTGTGCTGTGTTGCACTGTGCAGCAGTGGAGGATCATTTTGGGTGTCTTCAGAGCTAGTTTTGCAGTGGAGGGAGGTTTCCATCCATTGGAAGGCCTGTAGAGAATCCCCTTGAGATTTATTGACACATTCAGTAGTAGGCTAAGGAGAATTTATCCCCTACAGCGTAGTTTCAGTCCAGATCTACGTTATTTTAGGGAGGAGTTGCAGGGGTAGTTGTAGTGGTTGTTTTGGGAGGTAATTTCTTCAGTGGAGGAGCCATTCTTTCATCTGGAGGATCTATTGGAAAAGAGTTTTAGGATTCTACATCAGATTCAACCATATCTTCTCATTTCTATTGTTGCATCATATCTTAATCCCTAGGGCTGCAACTTACATTGGCACATTGTGTGCATTTTCCAGAAACCCTCTTGGGTTGTCTTGGAAAGCTGATCTAGTGTCTAGATCTATATGTTTAGACTCTATTGGGACCTATATCAGAATTTTTACATCATTGTAACATCTCCAGCTGTAGTTATGCATAATATGACTACGCTGTAGTTTCTCCTCGACATTTTGTATTGTAACAACAATTCATTTTTGGTTTATGGAAGGCTTGTTTCCTCACTGTATATGATTTATGCCTCACTATTTTGTATTGATTTTCTGATCTAATACATGATTTTATGACCCCATATTGGTCTCCAATGTCAATGAATTGATTTACACTGCTATTTCCAGTTTTGTGTTCATATATGTTTCTTCCCCATTTGTGAATATTACACACATCATCTCATTTTGGGGATGTTGACCACAAGAAGGGGGAACCAAATTTGATTGCAAATATATCTCAAACTGTAAGGAGCCTCATGACGTTCCACATATTTTTGGAATCAGAATGACAAGAATCATCCAATGAAGGTGATATTGACCCCAGATTATTAAATTCACCTTGTCATTTTTGTCATCAAAGGTAGGACTTCTTCTAGTGTTGCTTGAGTTGACATCAATGATAAACGTATTTCAACACTTCAAAGTTAATTACCTCTCGATTCAAACGTCTGGTAGATTCCTATATGGATATTTTAGGTGGGTTAGTGAAAAAAAGAGAGTCAGTTATATGGATGGAATTTTTTTAAATCAACAATGTGGGGGATATTCAACAAACTCAAATTTCTAGTCGATATAGGATGGATATTTTTCAAGTATTTAAGAATTTCCATTTCATTGGGATCCTAAAATATGGATGATTGGAGTGAATTCCTCCAAAAATTTAAAAATAAAACAGAATCCTAGGGGGCACAAAAACTCAATACAGCGAGACGAACAATCTTTGTTAAATCTGTTTTATCAAAGCTCCAAATATATTTGTGCTCTGATCTTTTGGATCCAAAGAGTGTGGTAAATAAAATAGATTCCTTGATTCACATATTTCTCTAGAAAGGGGGTAAACACAATGAAAAAATGGTTCATCTAGTGCATTGGAGCATCGTTCGACTTCCAAAAGTGTATTGAGGATTGGAAATTAAACATCCTTACTTCACGATTCTAGCTGTATGGGCGAAGATTATATGGTGACTCTTATCTGTGTCAAAGGAGTGTTGGAAGTAAAAATTTCTACAAAACTATTTTCATAAAACCTAATTTCTCAGATCATATACAACCGATTGGATAGAAACCGGCTCTAATATTTGGAACCTTTGAAAAGAAGCTACCCTAATAATCATTGAACACCTGAGTTGGCACACTGGAAATGGAGCCTGTATCAACATATGGAAATACAATTATGTTATAGAAGGATCCCTTAGTGATCATGAGGAAATTAGAGACTTGGTAATTTGGATGGAACAAGAGGGTTATGTTAGGTTAAAAGATATTTCAAAATGGGATTAATAGGGGGTTTGTAAAGGATGGTTGCACCCAAAATTACCTATAAATCTCCAACAACAATAAGAAAGGTTGATTTGCAATCTAAAATTAATAGCTCCTATTTCCATCTCATCTTGAGATCAACACTCTTGGAAAATTAGTTGTCACCAATGTTACACCATTTTTTTGGTCATCTAACCTATTATCATTAGATGAACCCAAGTACACCATGTAAGACCAATTTTACCCTAAGTAAAATTTCTTTCACCATATTAAATAACATTTGTCTATATTTCCTGGTCATATTTAACCCAAAACAAGGAAATTAATTAAATAAATCATTATTTATTTGATTATTTCCTAGGAATAAGTTATTTAAATCATTATTTAAATAATATTCCTAGTTAAATTTGACTAAATCATTTTTAAATAATTAAATAAAGCATTATTTATTTAATTATATTCCCATCATTTCCCTAAAATAATAAATAAATCATTTATTTATTTGTTATTTATAAATAAAGGAATTGACCCAAGTCAAAAATCCTTTTCCCTCCAACAAATATAATAAAATATTCCTAAAGGGTGATTCTAGAATTCAATTAATAATATTTTATTCATACACCGAGTTCTAGAACACCCCAATATTTTATTATAAAGAGAAGGGTTTTCCCCATTCATTAGTCACCTCCATTACATTAGATCACTCTGGATCTACTCTTGGTCACCTTTTTTCATTTTTACCTTATGAGCTCCCATTGAGTTCTATGTTTGTCTGGGTTTTCTACACCAACAAGAGAGAGGAATTTTAGATCTGAAATGCTGAGGACTTTCAAGAACCCATCCCATTGAGGAGAACTGGAAAACACCTTTCTTGTTTTCCTCTCAGGTGCCCCATTTTTAATATAATATAAAAATTCTTTCAAATACATTGTTCTTGTCTTGTCTATTGGATGCATGGAGCCATATTTTGTTTTATCTGCTTAATATCTTTTATGCTTAGATCTGGATTTGTGCAACATTATTTGGATCACCTGATTGCAGATTTAAAGATGTTTGGCAGCCATAATCGATGTTAGGGCTATTTGTTATGCGTAGCTAAAGTGGTCTTTTACGACGAAAGATTCATACTAACAACCAAGGTTGTAAATTCAAAGAAGGTTATGAAATTCTTGTTAAAAGGATCCCTCATACAGCTTCCAAAATCTTATGGAGAACATTATGGCATAAGGATGGGATATTTGAATTTTACCCCTTTTCTTGTACCTTAATCCAAAAAAAAATACTCACTGTAGATAATGTTAGGAAAACAATTATACAACTTCAATCAAGATGTGTTCTATGCAGGGAATCGAAGGAAAATGTCCCACATCTATTTAAGAAATGCCCATTTTCTCTGGCGATATGGTGGGAGGCATATTCCAACTTATCCCACATTGAAACAATACTTGGAACATGGGTTAATATGTTTGAAACATGGAGAAATATATTTCCATGGCTAAGGAAAGCTTCCTCTTTTCTAGTTCATTGTTGGGAAGCTCTCCAAAAATTTCTCTACTAGTCAATTTGGATCCTCGAGAATAGAGAAATATTCAAAGAAGAACACCCATATCCTACCTTAGTGGCCAAAAATGAATCCAGTTTATTATTTGAGGAAATTATGGTACATGGATTTAAAAATATTGAACTGGAAAATATTAACCAAGAGAAAAGGGATTGGATAAAAGTGTAAAAACTTCCAAATAATTCTAGTAGCTTCAAGCTCTAACTAATGCAAACAGGAAATTTGTATATCAAGCATAACTTGACAAACTTCTATCAATGGTGCTTGGATAGGAATAAATTTTTATTATTTTTTTACGGAGCCTCGAAAGGTAATCCAAAGGTGGTTGCAGCAGGAGGGGTTATCTTTCACCTCGATCAACAAATAGATACTCAATATGCCTAGGGATTGGGTGTCACATCCAATAATAAAGTTGAATAGCTAGCACTTTTCTAGCGATTAGAAATAGCAATAGCAAAGAAAATCGCCAAGTATCAGTATTGGATATTCAATGGTTATAATTTATCAAGTGTGGAAAGCTAAAGGATCATAGATATCATATCTTCCTCCTATCCTCTAGGGGATCATTTTTCAATTAAGGAAATTTGAACAAACTGAATTTTTTCACATGTATAGATAGTTGAATACAAAGGCAGATGCAACACTAGAGAAGAGGAATTTATAATTAGAACAAAGGGTGATTCTTAACTCACCCATATCATGAACTATGAAAGCGAACATTATGACCCTAATTATTATTAAAAAGGCTTCCTCAGTTGAAAAATTTATCGAACCCTCAAGGAATACCTCGCCCTAACATTTATCCCATCATGCACATAGATCTTGGCTCATAACTTAGTGCTACCACGAAAGGAATAGTGGAAAATATTAAATTTTCAACCATGTAGATCAAAGGCAATGAACCTATATCTTAATCACCTTAACATCTGGCAACCATAGGATGTTAATTGTATGCATAAGTGGAATATAGCGTTGATATTTCAAGGCTGGAAGGAGTTAGCACAAGTGAGGAGAGCCTCATCCCCACGAACACATTCAATTCCTATCAAAATCGTGTTAATACTTCTCCTTCTTTGTATCATTCAATTGACATTATAAGGAAATTGTCGAGATGCAAACATGGATTTTGAAGATCCGCAATTCAATCATCTAGTGTGGTGGTTCATAGATGGACAAGGTTATATATGGCTTTGTGTTGCTCTTCGATCCCACTATGCGCTATTACTGAGTTTTAAAATTTGTGCTTAGAGGTGGATCTTAACTTTTGAAACTCAAAGCATGGAGCACGATAGTCCCACTCTAGTGGAATTGTGGGATTAGTTTCAAGAGGATGAGAAATTCAAAGAAAACAAGTTGTTGGCATATTTGATCTAATCTGTTGAAGGGTTGTCGAATACCCTCAATCAAAGAATCTCTGCAGAGGAGAAGGAGAAAAAGATGTATGAATTGGTCATGGATACTAAACATGAATTACCATAGATTAAAATGGATCAATTTCAAGTTGAAATCAGGTTTAGATTAACAACCTTGGGTATCAGGATTGTTGAGATTGAGGGAATCTCCAATAGTGGTTTCAAATTCCTTGTGGAAGTAGCAGATACCAACAACGAACCTTTGAAGAAAAAGGCTAGAAGTGCTCGAGAGATAGGAACAACGGGATATGGATGGTGAGTTAGTAAATCCACATGAAGAAGTCGATGAACCATGACCTTATAGATAGATAATCTAATAGTTTTTGAACCCTTTGATGTTATGTAGATATATATTTCTATCAGGAGTTTTTGTCGAGTAGATAAAAGACGTTTGTTTAGAATAGTTGGTAAATCTGTGAGAAGAACAAACTCTTTATATTTTCGACCTCATAATGTAGTAGTATTTTGGATCATGAAGAAATATATAAGGGTTCTGACCCAAAATCCATATTTTCTTTCTAATATAGATTACTACCTATTTCTTTGAATATATATATATATATATATATATATATATATATGGGCTCATGTATAAGATTAATGTTATTTGTTACTTAATGTTATTTGTTAAACCAATATTTCTTTCAAGTAACATTGATGTTGCTTGAAAGAACATGAGTGTTATAGCTTTAACAATAATAATAAGAAATATTGGTTTTCTTGTTGATATTGTACTTTAGAGTATGTCCCAAGATTAAATCTAATTGACTAAAAAATCATCTTCCTTGGATATAAAGAAATGAATTAATAACTTAAGATCCAAAATCAATTCACAAAAATATATTAACTTTCTTATAACCATTATTAAATTACATTTAAATGATTAAACCATTGTTTTCCTCAAATATAAAAAAAAAATAAGATAACAACTTAAAATCCAAAATCATGTAACATAAATAAAGCTATACCCATTACGAACCATTAATAAATTACTTCAAATTATTATATTTTATTTACACAATTATATTATTGTATTTTAAAATCCTAAAATAATCTCAATATAACCTAAACTAAGTCATTGAAACAAATACAAAATTTCTATCTTCTCTCATTATTTCAACATAAACCAGACTTTAAAATCCCAAAGTAATTTCAATATAAACTAAACTAAGACACTGAAACAAGTATAAAATTTCTATCCTTCTCTCATTATTTCAACATAAACTAAATTAGGACAGTGAGATTAAAAATGAAATTTCCATGGTGATCTCTCTCTTAAATTTTCAAGCAATTGACCATGGAAATATGCCATTTCCAAGTATTGAGAGGGAATTTTCTAATGAAATCTCAATATATGGTTCCCAAAGTTGAATCCTAAAACCCATTTTCCATGGTGCAATGATTTTTTTGGATGGTTCCCCAAGTTGAATTGTGTGTAAACCCATTCTCAGTGGTCAATTAGACAAACATCATCTCCTTCTCCAGTGAGCACATCACACGCCATCTCCCTCATCAGCAACCATCTACAAACATAAGTCACACGTCACCTCCATGTCCATCTGAAGATATTGAACTAGGATAACGTCATCCCTTATAGTCCAAAAGCTAACTTTTTAAGATGTGACAAATTTAGTGTTCTATAAATTTTGAGAGACAAGCCCAGGGATTTTGGAACGCAATGCCTTTGGGTATGATGGCTCATGCCAACATTAGAATTGAGAAAATAGATAAAGAGAATAAAATGTTTAGACTAAATACCAATGATGAGATAGGCCCCTAAGGCATTTTTATATAGATTTATAAAATGGATTTCATATAAAATAAAATCAGACCAAAAGAGATTATATTTCTACCCTTCTCAATATTGTACTCTTAATTTCAAAAGTAAAATAAAAAATGAGATAAATTATCTTCCTAGGGGTCTACATAAGTAAGTCCCTAGACAAGGAAACAAGATTTATATATATATTTTTAATGATATCATTCCCATATCCCATTAAAATATCACTTTCGGTTTGCTCTGAGCCTTCTAGGGTGACATCAATCAAGGATACGTGCTCTTATTGGCCAGATAATTTAATCAATTATCGATTGATTCTATCTATTAATGATATCATTTTATTGCTAAGATACCCATGGAGAGGCAAATAAATAACCTTATGTCCACTCTATTATGGACACTCTGACAGAAGATACCCATGGAGAGGCCTCCCCATTAGTTAAAAGAAAAAACATGTCCACCAATTCTCGATTGTGACATCACCCATGGAGAGGCCTCCCCATTAGTTAAAAGAAAAAACCACATGTCCACCATATTCTCGATTGTGACATCACCTAATCAGACACCTGTTGTCTCGACTATTGTGACATCACTAAACTGATAACTACTCTTACTGACCAAATAATGAATTATTGATTGATTATTATAAATACAAAGCACCCTTTTAAGAGATCGTTCACTATGGTAGAACAGGGAGTTGAAGCATCTTAACCCATATAGGTTTACATTGAAAATAAATTTCACAAAGTGAAGTATAGATAGGTACAACATGGGTTAATATTAATATTAAATAATGTAAGTGTAATGTGTTTGTTTTTATTTTGTAATGTGTTTGTTTTTATTTTCATATTAGGTTTTGATTTAGTTAATGGTTGTAAATAATTTTTTAATAAAATAGAGAAGATGTAATGCTAAATAGATATAAACACAAAATAAATACTTCATAATTTTAGATTGGAAAATTAAACAAATTTTCGAGTATATATATATATATATATTTTTTTTACAGTATCGCAATTATCTATATATATATAATTAATTAATTTTGAGATTAGATGACGCAGGGCTAGGCCTGCAAACCCAGAATCTTTTCTTCTGTGTGCATATACAAATGCAACTCCAAATTTTATTTTACCCAAATAAGACTCCTACTGGGCAATCTCACACCACTCAATTGCGGAAGCTTTATCTTAACATATGTTCACACATTTTAATGGTTTATGGAAACCATATTTCAAGTCGACTCTTCCATGCAATCAATCCCAAACTTTAAATCAATTGCATGAAACCATAAACCAATAATCTGTCTCCTCACGTGAATAACCCCAACTCACAATTTTCATTTTTATAATGCCAGACTTTAAATTCAAGAATGTGCCCATGCTACCACACTATATGGAATTATATATTCCCATGTAAATCGACCTTTACAGCAAATCATTTCAATCACATCGACCCACACAAGTTTACACATTTTTATGGCTACGGTTTTAACACAATTGAACTTACCTCCATAAACTCCCTTCAATTTCAATTTGGGCCTCCTCGCTTTCCACGTTGACTTTCGCGGTGGCAATTACATAACTCGACATTTAACACTACAACTCAACTTCATATCAACGCTACAATTCAATGCAATTATTCTACGTTACTCTGCAAACTGGCTAACTGCTCCATGTATCGACCACTGGCAATGTGACTTTGCCACGCTATGACTACACTTCTTCCAGTCAACCAAGTGAACGCAAGATTTCAGCATTGGTTACTGGTTCATTGTAGTGTTCATGCCCATGCCATTCGACACTTCCTTAAACACTTCCTTTTCAATCTATTGCTTACATTGGCATTCGTTTCATTCTCCAAATCGATAGAACGACCAGCCATTATCTCTATAATACAATAAATTTGATTCAGATTAAATACCCAGATTTATTACAAATTCTCTGCGTACCTTTCATGGGTGAAAATACCGCTTTCTACATCGGAAGAATTCAAATCCCATCGGACTTCATTTATGCCAAATGCAGCATTATGTGTTAATTATGACCAAATGAACTACTATTGTATTAATAACGCTTCCCTTTAAAATTAACACACAATTTCATTGTCAATTCCGAACTCGACTTATCACATTGGATTTGAAAATGCTGTTTTAATGTTGGGAGGTAAAATCGATCCCAAATCGAATCTGAGATTCATTGAATTAAAGCAAATAGCGCGCCGCATGCCCATCAACAAACCAATTCACCATTGCCAGTCTTAACGAACTCTATTTGATTGTAGTTTAATCAGTGGATTTCACAAAGAACAAGGTTCGATTTCAATACGCAGCTTCAGCACTTTAACCGATGTAAAACACATGGTAACAACTACAGAATTTAAAACTCTGCTCATCGCAGAGCTATTTTATGAAATCGACCTTCGACCAATTTGAAATTCATTGTAATGGATATTCAATTCAACATATAAAACAGTCTTCCACCTTATCATATTACTGTTTATTCTCAATCATCCATGCGCTGAAAATTCCAATTCAGTTATACCAATATTTAAATTACCATCAATCCTTCACCACTAAATAATGGATTTCAAAAAGATCGGTGCTACACTGACTTTACTCCATAACCAAACCCAAAAAAAAACAACCATTCACGCAATGATTCAGCGCCTTTTACCTTCAACCGTTTTGCATTGTGGGTTTTAACCATATCGACACCAATTACCCAAATCGAACTGTCAGTCCCTTATAAAATTCGATTCATACAATTGTCTTCGCATTCATAAACACATTCAATTCAAGTACGCATAGTTCAACTTCCAGTTTCAGAAATCAAATATACAATTTCTCAATTAATCAACCAATGTATATATATAATCTGAAACAAAACAATGACTTACAAACTTTTGTTGGCCAGATATTCGTGATCTGTGGCCCTTTACAATCGCCCGAAGGCTCCCAAGAGGAAACCCTCTCACTACTCACACTCACACTCTCTCTGCAACTCTTCAAGTGTATTTTTCTTCACAAAAACCACTCCTATTTATACACAAATAATGCATTTAATTCACTCAAAATATCTCTCCACCTAATCCTCAACTAAATCTATATTTTAGGTGTGGACTCAACAAAGTCCCATACATAGACTGCCTAACCCCAAATTTTGCTCCTAATCTATTTCTCTCATATCCTTTTAATTAATAAAATAATATTTACAAAATCCTCACTTCTCCAAATTATCTCCTATTTGATTAAAAATAACAAATTGATTAATAAAATATTAAAATTGTCACACCCCCCTTTTTTACATATTTACAAATGAAAAAATGGCCTTGATGCTCCTACATCAGACTCCCAACGTTAAAATTAATCATGATCGCCTGATCATGTGTCCAGATCTGTGTATGCCTGGATCCCATATCTTGTGTTGCAATTTTCCACTTGTCGCTACTTCTTTCTGATGTTCTTCTCCAGGTCTCCACACTTTATGCTGCATTTTCCCACTGGCTGTGCTCTCGCAATCTTCTGTTGTCTTTCTTTTGCTACTTCTCTTTTGTTTTACTGCTGCTGGTCTCTTCCGGGATTCTTTCATCATCATCCGCCTCATCAGTTCAATTTCTCTGTCTAATAGAATTTCTCCAGCATCTTCAATAAAACCTGTACTCACAAAACAATTTTCAGAATAAAAAACATAAGGCTTCAGTGCCCCCATAGATGTTGCTTCAGCTGCCACCATAAATATTGCTTCAGCTGTCAATGTTGTCTCAGCTGTCACCATAAATTTCGTCCCACATGTTGCTGCCTCCCAAACTTCCTGTCCCTCTGCAACATTCTTTTGCTCGTCACCTACAATTTCATCTGCAACTTCTTTCTCTGGTTCAAATGTCTCCAGCAAACATTTCAGAATTTCATCAACATGCTGTAATTTAAAACCATCATAACCTCCATCTTTCCCTTCGAAAATCTTCAGAAATTGTCCATCATCATCTTGGACAATCAAATCAAGTTTTGCAAACACTGTAACTTCATCCTGTATTACTGTAGCAGCTCCAAAATTTTGCCCACCAGTTTTCTCTTGGCTATACAGACAAGCCAACTCTCTCTTGTCACCCATGGTAACGAGCCTCTGCTTATGAGACATGATTGTCTCATCTTCTTTCTGCAACTGTTCTCCTCCTTCCAAGACAATTCCAAATGATGGACTGTCTTCTGTATCACCTGTAAACACAATCAAATTGTCAGCTTCAAAATCACAAGACCCAATGGTCTCACTTGTTGATTCAGTCACCAAGTTTTCTCTCTGCAGCTCCAAGTCTTCTTCAGGACTTAGAAAATCTTTACTGGATTTCTCCTCAACTTCCTCTGGCAACACTTCAGTATGCTGCTTTGAGTTCCTTTCCAATTCCTTTGTCAGCACATCAGTATGCTGATTTGCATTCACCATGAGACTGTCAACTAGTCTCTCATCCTTTGCTTCATGACTGTCATCCATGAAAACTTTCCTGCCTTGCTTTCTCAGCAAATTATCCTGCACATAAGTCCTCTGTCTCTCCAATTCTCTTCTCTGAAGATCTAGTTTCCTATACAATTCAACAACTTCACTAGGATTAGAACTCGGAAACTTCACACGATTTTCCATACCTTCACCGATTTTCGACCAATCATCAGCTGGTCTTTCTCTCTCTGCACCAACATTCTGATTAGACTCCTTCGTCTTCATTTCTTCCTAGGATCTTGCTATCTCAGCGTCGATCTGAACAACCTTCATATTCAACTCTTTCTCATGAACAAACTCTATAGCTTGCTCATCTCCCTGTACTGTACTTGCAAACATACGCAACTCATCAGTTTTAAAACCACAAGACTTTTCAGTCTTGACTGCTTCCTCCAATACTTCCTTCTGAACAAATCTTCATGTGGAATCTTCAAATTCCATCTCTGGCTTAAGAACTCTAAGTCCTTTCTTCAATAAGGCAATCACACTTTGCCTCAACCTCATTTGCAATGGTTGCCAAATCACTCTCTTTCCCTTCAGTGGAAAGATCCATCCTCTTTTCTGATTTTCCTACTCTTGCAGCCATTCTCCTAGTACCTGCAATTGTACCTTCATTACAGCAATTTCTCTTTCTCTGACCTCATCAGTTATATCACCTCTATGGAATTCTTCTGAACCTCTTCTCTGATCCTCCATGATCATTTTCTCCATGAGTTTCTCACTCACCATGAGTTGTACTAGCCTCTACGACAACAATCTCTTCTGCTGCCACTTACCTCACCAAGCTCTCCTCACTCAGTCTTTTTGTAAGTACTTGGTTCACTGCCTCTGGAACCCTTTGAGCATTCTCCTCTGCTCTTTCTCTAGGCTATCTCTTCAACTCACTTTCTCTTCAGGACACTGCAATTGTCCTCGCTATCCAGCCTCTAGCTGAATGTCAGGTTCACTGCCATCTTTTCTGCAACCATAAACTTCAATCACAAATTTCAAATCATAAAAATCATCTCACCTTTAAGATCTTGCATGATCTTGTCCTCCCTTCGTTTCTGCAATCATGTTCACGGCATTTGTGTAGCTTGCATATCAAATTTAAAAATCTGATCTTCCTTTCATTCATTCATCACACATTTGAAGAAAACACACTTTAGTTTTCAACAAAACCTTCTGTCCTCATTCAGAAAAACAAACAAACATCTTTCATTTCAACAAATCCAAGCTTTGATACCAAAAATGACGCAGGGCTAGGCCTACAAACCCAGAATATTTTCTTGTGTGTGCATATACAAATGCAACTCCAAATTTTATTTTACCCAAATAAGACTCCTACTGGGCAATCTCACACCACTCAATTGCGGAAGCTTTATCTTAACATATGTTCACACATTTTAATGGTTTATGGAAACCATATTTCAAGTCGACTCTTCCATGCAATCAATCCCAAACTTTAAATCAATTGTATGAAACCATAAACCAATAATCTGTCTCTTCATGTGAATAACCCCAACTCACAATTTTCCTTTTTATAATGCCAGACTTTAAATTCAAGAATGCACCCATGCTACCACACCATATGGAATTATATATTCCCATGTAAATCGACCTTTACAGCAAATCATTTCAATCACATCGACCCACACAAGTTTACACATTTTATGGCTACGGTTTTAACACAATTGAACTTACCTCCATAAATGCCCTTGAATTTCAATTTGGGCCTCCTCGCTTTCCACGTTGACTTTCGCTGTGGCAATTACATAACTCGAAATTTAACATTACAGCTCAACTTCATATCAACACTGCAATTCAATGCAATTATTCTGCGTTACTCTGCAAACTGGCTTACTGCTCCATGTATCGACCACTGGCAATGTGACTTTGCCACGCTATGACTACGCTTCTTCCAGTCAACCAAGTGAACGCAAGATTTCAGCATTGGTTACTGGTTCATTGCAGTGTTCATGCCCACGCCATTCGACACTTCCTTAAACACTTCCTTTTCAATCTGTTGCTTACACTGGCATTCGTTTCATTCTCCAAATCGACAGAACGACCAGCCATTATCTCTGTAATACAATAAATTTGATTCAGATTAAATACCCAGATTTATTAAAAATTCTCTGCGTACCTTTCATGGGTGAAAATACTGCTTTCTACATCGGAAGAATTCAAATCCCATCGGACTTCATTTATGCCAAATGCAGCATTATGTGTTAATTATGACCAAAGGAACTACTATTGTATTAATAACGCTTCCCTTTAAAATTAACACACAATTTCATTGTCAATTCCGAACTCGACTTATCACATTGGATTTGAAAATGCTGTTTTAATGTTGGGAGGTAAAATCAATCCCAAATCGGATCTGAGATTCATTGAATTAAAGCAAATAACGCGCCGCATGCCCATCAAAAAACCAATTCACCATTTCCAGTCTTAACGAACTCTATTTGAATGTAGTTTAATCAGTGGATTTCACAAAGAACAAGGTTCGATTTCAATATGCAGCTTCAGCACTTTAGCCGATGTAAAACACATGGTAACAACTACAGAATTTAAAACTCTACTCATCATAGAGCTATTTTATGAAATCTACCTTCGACCAATTTGAAATTCATTGTAATGGATATTCAATTCAACATATAAAATAGTCTTCCACCTTATCATATTACTGTTTATGCTCAATCATCCATGCACTGAAAATTCCAATTCAGTTATACCAATATTTAAATTACCATCAATCCTCCACCACTAAATAATGGATTTCAAAAAGATTGGTGCTACACAGACTTTACTCCATAACCAAACCCGAAAAAAAACAACCATTCACGCAATGATTCAGCGCCTTTTACCTTCAACCGTTTTGCATTGTGGGTTTTAACCATATCGACACCAATTACCCAAATCGAACTGTCAGTCCCTTATAAAATTCGATTCATACAATTGTCTTCGCATTCATAAACACATTCAATTCAAGTACGCATAGTTCAACTTCCAGTTTCAGAAATCAAATATACAGTTTCTCAATTAATCAACCAATGTATATATATAATCTAAAACAAAAAAATGACTTACAAACTTTTGTTGGCCAAATATTCGTGATCTGTGGCCCTTTACAATCGCCTGAAGGCTCCCAAGAGGAAACCCTCTCACTACTCACACTCACACTCTCTCTGCAACTCTTCAAGTGTATTTTTCTTCACAAAAACCACTCCTATTTATACACAAATAATGCATTTAATTCCTCAAAATATCTCTCCACCTAATCCTCAACTAAATCTCTATGTTTTAGGTGTGGACTCAACTAATCCCATATATAGAAATCCTAATCCCAAATTTTGCTCCTACACTATTTCTCTAATATCCTTTTATTTATTAAAAGAATATTTACATAATCCTCACTTCTCCAAATTATCTCCTATTTTATTAAAAATAACAAATTAATTAATAAAATATTAAAAATTGTCACACCCCCCTTTTATCACATATTTACAAATGAAAAAATGGTCTTGATGCTCCTGCATTAGACTCCCAACGTTGAAATTAAACATGATCGCCTGATCATGTGTTCGGATCTGTGTATGCCTGGATCCCATATCTTGTGCTGCAACTTTCCACTTGTTGCTGCTTCTTTTTGATGTTCTTCTCCAGGTTTCCACACTTTATGCTGCATTTTCCCACTGGTTGTGCTCTCGCAATCTTCTGTTGTCTTTCTTTTGCTGTTTCTCTTTTGTTTTACTGCTGCTGGCCTCTTCCGGAATACTTTCATCATCATCCGCCTCATCAGTTCAATTTCTCTGTCTAATAGACTTTCTCCAGCATCTTCAATAAAACTTGTACTCACAAAACAATTGTCAGAATAAAAAACATAAGGCTTCAGTGCCCCCATAGATGTTGCTTTAGTTGCCACCATAAATATTGCTTGATTGTCGATGTTGTCTCGAGATGTCACCGCAAATTCGTCCACATGTTCTTTACTTGCCTCCCAAACTTCTGTCCCTGCAGCATTCTTTTCTCATCACCTACAATTTCCTCTGCAACTTCTTTCTGGTTCAAATGTCTCCAGCCAAACATTTGAATTTCCATCCAACATCCTTCACCAATTTAACACCAGCATAACCTCCATCTTTCCCTTCGACAATCTTCAGAAATTGTCCATCATCATCTTGGGCAATCAAATCAAGTTTTGAAAACACTGTAACTTCATCCTGTATTACTGTAGCAGCTCCAAAATTTTGTCCACCAGTTTTCTCTTGGCTATACAGACAAGCCAACTCTCTCTTGTCACCCATGGTAACGAGCCTTTGCTTATGAGACATGATTGTCTCATCTTCTTTCTGCAACTGTTCTCCTCCTTCCAAGACAATTCCAAATGATGGACTGTCTTCTGTATCACCTGTAAACACAATCAAATTGTCAGCTTCAAAATCACAAGACCCAATGGTCTCACTTGTTGATTCAGTCACCAAGTTTTCTCTCTGCAGCTCCAAGTCTTCTTCAGGACTTAGAAAATCTTTACTGGCTTTCTCCTCAACTTCCTCTGACAACACTTCAGTATGCTGCTCTGAGTTCCTTTCCAATTCCTTTGTCAGCACATCAGTATGCTGATTTGAATTCACCATGAGACTGTCAGCTAGTCTCTCATCCTTTGCTTCATGACTGTCATCCATGAAAAATTTCTTTCCTTGCTTTCTCAGCAAATTATCCTGCACATATGTCCTCTGTCTCTCCAATTCTCTTCTCTGAAGATCTAGTTTCCTATACAATTCCACAACTTCATTAGGAGTAGAACTCGGAAACTTCACACGATTTTCCATACCTTCACCGATTTTCGACCAATCATCAGCTGGTCTTTCTCTCTCTGCACCAACATTCTGATTAGACTCCTTCGTCTTCATTTCTTCCTAGGATCTTGCTATCTCAGCGTCGATCTGAACAGCCTTCATATTCAACTCTTTCTCCTGAACAAACTCTATAGCTTGCTCATCTCCCTGTACTGTACCTGCAAACATACGCAACTCATCAGTTTTAAAACCACAAGATTTTTCAGTCTTGACTGCTTCCTCCAATACTTCCTTTCTAACAAATCTGCATGTGGAATCTTCAAATTCCATCTCTGGCTTAAGAACTCTAAGTCCTTTCTTCAATAAGGCAATCACACTTTGCCTCAACCTCATTTGCAATGGTTTCCAAATCACTCTCTTTCCCTTCAGTGGAAAGATCCATCCTCTTTTATGATTTTCCTGCTCTTGTATCCATTCTCCTAGTACCTGCAATTGTACCTTCATTACAGCAATTTCTCTTTCTCTGACCTCATCAGTTATCTCACCTCTATGGCATTCTTATGAACCTCTTCTCTGATCCTCCATGATCATTTTCTCCATGAGTTTCTCACTCACCATGAGTTGTACTAGCCTCTACGACAACAATCTCTTCTGCTGCCACTTACCTCACCAAGCTCTCCTCACTCAGTCTTTTGGTAAGTACTTGGTTCACTGCCTCTAGAACCCTTTGAGCATTCTCCTCTGCTCTTTCTCTAGACTATCTCTTCAACTCACTTTCTCTTCATGACACTGCAATTGTCCTCGCTATCCAGCCTCTGGCTGAATGTCAGGTTCACTGCCATCTTTTCTGCAACCATAAACTTCAATCACAAATTTCAAATCAGAAAAATCATCTCACCTTTAAGATCTTGCATGATCTTTTCCTCCCTTCATTTCTGCAATCATGTTCACGGCATTTGTGTAGCTTCCATATCAAATTTAAAAATCTGATCTTCCTTTCAGTCATTCATCACACATTTAAAGAAAACACACTTTAGTTTTCAACAAAACCTTCCATCCTCATTCAGAAAAACAAACAAACATCTTTCATTTCAACAAAGCCAAGCTTTGATACCAAAAATGACGCAGGGCTAGGCCTGCAAACCCAGAATATTTTCTTGTGTGTGCATATACAAATGCAACTCCAAATTTTATTTTACCCAAATAAGACTCCTACTGGGCAATCTCACACCACTCAATTGCGGAAGCTTTATCTTAACATATGTTCACACATTTTAATGGTTTATGGAAACCATATTTCAAGTCGACTCTTCCATGCAATCAATCCCAAAATTTAAATCAATTGTATGAAACCATAAACCAATAATTTGTCTCTTCATGTGAATAACCCCAACTCACAATTTTCATTTTTATAATGCCAGACTTTAAATTCAAGAATGCGCACATGCTACCACACCATATGGAATTATATATTCCCATGTAAATCGACCTTTACAGCAAATCATTTCAATCACATCGACCCACACAAGTTTACACATTTTTATGGCTATGGTTTTAACACAATTGAACTTACCTCCATAAACGCCCTTCAATTTCAATTTGGGCCTCCTCGCTTTCCATGTTGACTTTCGTTGTGGAAATTACATAACTCGACATTTAACATTACAGCTCAACTTCATATCAACGCTTCATATCAACGCTGCAATTCAATGCAATTATTTTGCATTACTCTGCAAACTGGCTTACTGCTCCATGTATCGACCACTGGCAATGTGACTTTGCCACACTATGACTACACTTCTTCCATTCAACCAAGTGAACGCAAGATTTCAGCATTGGTTACTGGTTCATTGCAGTGTTCATGCCCACGCCGTTTGACACTTCCTTCAACACTGCCTTTTCAATCTGTTGCTTACACTGGCATTCGTTTCATTCTCCAAATCGACAGAACGACCAGCCATTATCTCTATAATACAATAAATTTGATTCAGATTAAATACCCAGATTTATTACAAATTCTCTACGTACCTTTCATGGGTGAAAATACCGCTTTCTACATCGGAAGAATTCAAATCCCATCGGACTTCATTTATGCCAAATGTAGCATTATGTGTTAATTATGACCAAATGAACTACTATTGTATTAATAATGCTTCCCTTTAAAATTAACACACAATTTCATTGTCAATTCCGAACTCGACTTATCACATTGGATTTGAAAATGCTGTTTTAATGTTGGGAGGTAAAATCGATCCCAAATCGGATCTGAGATTCATTGAATTAAAGAAAATAGCGCGCCGCATGCCCATCAACAAACCAATTCACCATTGCCAGTCTTAAAGAACTCTATTTGATTGTAGTTTAATCAGTGGATTTCACAAAGAACAAGGTTCGATTTCAATATGCAGCTTCAACACTTTAACCGATGTAAAACACATGGTAACAACTACAGAATTTAAAACTATGCTCATCGCAGAGCTATTTTATGAAATTGACCTTCGACCAATTTGAAATTCATTGTAATGGATATTTGATTCAACATATAAAACAGTCTTCCACCTTATCATATTACTGTTTATGCTCAATCATCCATGCGCTGAAAATTCCAATTCAGTTATACCAATATTTAAATTACCATCAATCCTTCACCACTAAATAATGGATTTCAAAAAGATCGGTGCTACACAAACTTTACTCCATAACCAAACCCGAAAAAAAACAACCATTCACGCAATGATTCAGCGCCTTTTACCTTCAACCATTTTGCATTGTGGGTTTTAACCATATCGACACTGATGACCCAAATCGAACTGTCAGTCCCTTATAAAATTCGATTCATACAATTGTCTTCGCATTCATAAACACATTCAATTCAAGTACGCATAGTTCAACTTCCAGTTTCAGAAATCAAATATACAGTTTCTCAATTAATCAACCAATGTATATATATAATCTGAAACAAAACAATGACTTACAAAATTTTGTTGGCCAGATATTCGTGATCTGTGGCCCTTTACAATCGCCCGAAGGCTCCCAAGAGGAAACCCTCTCACTACTCACACTCACACTCTCTCTGCAACTCTTCAAGTGTATTTTTCTTCACAGAAACCACTCCTATTTATACACAAATAATGCATTTTAATTCACTCAAAATATCTCTCCACCTAATCCTCAACTAAATCTATATTTTAGGTGTGGACTCAACAAAGTCCCATACATAGACTACCTAATCCCAAATTTTGCTCCTAATCTATTTCTCTCATATCCTTTTAATTAATAAAAAAATATTTACAAAATCCTCACTTCTCCAAATTATCTCCTATTTTATTAAAAATAACAAATTAATTAATAAAATATTAAAATTGTCACACCCCCCTTTTTTACATATTTAAAAATGAAAAAATGGCCTTGATGCTCCTGCATCATTAGGATACAAACATAATTCGTGAACTAAAACTACAAAATCATGGATTAAATCATCATGCACCGAAAAAGTGCTACAAGTGAAAGCTATGTGTAGAAAACATCTAAAAAATGGATAAAATAACCACTCATTTTTTTTCGAAGATGTTACCCCCAAGCCCTATGTAGGGTGACTTTCGCCTCGTTGCACATGATGTTACATACATGTGAAGATATTTTTTCAAAAAATATAACACATACCCAACAATAATACTAATAATAAATGTAAATATATTGTGTGAGAATAATATATATATATATATAGCATGGTTATTGTAGAAGGATAATATATGTAAGTTGAGAAATGGTTAAAACAAATTCTCTTGGATATAAGGTATGGTTTAAATTCCCCCCCTGGAATATAAGGTTAAATTATTTCCTGGATGCTCATTGTTATTATTAAAATGAGTGTCAACATTGTATCATGTTGCATACATTTTCTAGAAGTAATTTATGTCTGGATTTATAAAAAAATCAATATTTGGAGTAGACATTATACCCATCCTCAAAGACAAGTAAAATGTTACTTTTTCCTAGTGATGGATGAAGTATCCACTTAATATGTTGGATGTTTCGTAAAATTAAACATATGTAACCTGTCCCCAATCTATAAAAGCGTACACACTCAAACATTATAAGATGTTTAGTCTATGTTTATTTGGAATGCATTTATATATGTAAATGACAACTTACATGTACTATAATTTAAGTAATAAATATGATGTAAAATACAATAAATATAGCCATGGCGGCATTAGAAAGGAGTGGTTGAATATATGAAATGCATAATATTCTTTGCATACATATGAGTGGAGGAAGGTTATTTCATGATTTTCTTTTAAGGCTTGTGAAATGTTCTATTGCCTTAATATCTTAAAGTAGATATGGGAGTATCTTGCGGTAGTATTATACTATGTAAATAATATATAGCACTATTTAGACACATATATGTGTACCAAAACTCATTCCATCTTCATCTTCTCCTTAAGACCTACAATAAATTTTACTCAAAGGGATGGGAATTAATATTGATAAATGTCTTCACCGTAATCTAGGAACACCATGGAAAGCCAAGGGTTGAATGTGTCATATGTTAACACAGATAACCTTATTCGATATAGATAGAGGAGGACCAAATCCCATAAGCGTGTTATCTAGGTAAGGTGTGCCAAATCATATATATTTAGAAAGCACAATAAATAATTGTGGGAGACCTAGAGGTGGTGGTGGTATGTGTGCGACATGCATAATTATACCCATATGCACATATATATGAACCAAATCCAAGTTTGATGTACTTTTTATTTCCTAATAAATGGTAAGTAAAATTGGCTTCCCCTTGTTAACTAAGATCTCTTTCACATAGCAGATTTATTCAACCTTAGAAGGTAGCCATGGGGAAAAACGAGGTAGTTTTTAAACATCTAAACATGTATAACACTACCAATATGCATGCATGTGGATCAAATCCAATCCCCCTTTGTCATAAAGAGACTTAAGATATGTCCCACAAGTAAAATTATTTTAACTATGTTATGAAACCAACTCCTAAAATAGAAGAAAAGAGAGATTAATGCCTTAGAAATAAGCCACTTCGAGGGGGAAAATTCCTTTACAATATGTTATCACAAAATTGTACTTAATTGGCTACTGATCAGACAACTCTATGTAACTGTTTCAAACCAGCTTTTGACTGAAGCTTAGCCTCATCAGTCTGAGAGGGCTCTCTCAAAGGGATTTAATGATATTGGTTAATGATAGTGCTAGATGGCTAACTCTATAGGATTTGTATCTTGTTTTTTATTATTGTAGGTTGAAAGAATGCAGGCTTGCTACCATTGGGCTTATGGAGTCAACAATCAGTATTTTCAGTAGCAAGGTTTCTTGACATGGAAGCTGAGGTAGATAGGGGTCTTTAACAGAGGAAAATCACACATAAAACATAGAGAAACATAGTCGTTTAATCACTAAAGGAATTCAAAGCATAAACATATGAATTCTGAGTAATAGATATGAAATCTACTGCAAATGGTAAACATAAAGATATAGATCAGAAAGACATTAAAAACCCCATGAGAATCGCAGGCTTGTCAAGAAGAAATTCCTCTGTATTACTGATATAATTCAAATACATAAAAGCAGCAGTTTAGTGTAAAACTTCTCCAACCCCTCACTACTTCGATGCTTTGTCTTTAAGTAGACCTTATTTACAACAAAGATGATTATGCTTGGTGGCTAGACCATCAAATTCTCCTATGACACATCACATAACTAAAAAAAATGACTTCTAACAGAAAAATAACAACTACACCTTAAAGAAAACATCTCCTAATATGACTCTAATTCCTATTTATTACATAACTCTACCTTATCTTTGAAAAAATTATAATGATGGTTGCAACATAAGTATCACATGCTCGAAAAAGCCACATGACAGTTCATCACCACTTTACATATTAAAAAACCCTCCCAGATCTATGGAGCATAACCCTAATTTTTAGGAAAGCATGACCTTTATCCTCAAATCTGCTTTGGCTGAAGACCTGTCTTGATAGAACTTGTTGGAACAGGGTCTCCTACAAGAGATGCAAATATGGTCCATTTTTGTATATTTTTTATTATATTTAGTCTAACACAGGGGTTTTGGGGTGGGTCAAATCCCCTCATGCATTGTAAGTGGGTCAAGGGTAGACCAAGAGTCCGAAAACCATGGTTTGCAGACCATTGGATGTGTAGGCTAAAATAGTATAAGTAGTTGAACCTTTTTGAGTTGTAATACAGACTTGAACTAAGATTGGTGCAAATTGCGAATTAGTAGATCTGTTTTGGGTTTTTTTGGGAAATGACTCCTGTTGGCTGTGTGTGCGGAGATCCTCAGTCCTGCTATGTGTGGACCCTGCTGCTATGTGCGCAGGTTGGGTTTTGGGTATTGTAAAAGGATATGAACGATTAATGAATGCGGAAGGCTGTTGAAATCTTTGAATCTATTGGATTTGTGATATGTGATTATGTATGCTCTGTGTCATTGATTTAAGCTGTGAAAATACTTGTGTTAATTGTTTATACTGTGATCTAAAACTGTTATGGTATGCATAATTCTATATTGAGCTCCACAAGTAACTGTGCTAAGTACTTATGTTGCGTAGACCCTTGATCTGAATTTGTTTATTAGACTTTATAGTTGCGATAGTTGCTTGTTGTCCTATATCTATTATTCGTTGCATGGTATTGCGCACGTGGATGCAAAGGGACTGATAGATCTGGGTTCTATAATATGCGATCTGATATTTGTGAATTCGAACCCTGCTATGCCTGACTTACCTGCCCTCTCTCAAGGTGCGGAAACCTAGTTCTAGCACCATCCCATACTACTTCGGGTGAGACTTTGGCCTGCGCAAGCAGGTCACTACCGAAAGGGCTAGTAGTATATGGGTTTGTTGGAAAATTTTCACCTCCAAACCTGGGTCAAGACCCCTCAAGCCAACAAATGGTTTCGTTGTCGAGACAGAGAGAATTTTAAGAGAGGGATCAGGTAATGCCAAAGCCGTACTGGAAACCTGAAAGAAAATAAATTTATGAATGGTTCGAATGGAAAGTTCAAGAATTCACAGTAAAAGAAAACCACAGCAAGAGGTTGACCACCAAAAAGTGGAAAAATAGGTATATTTTCAGAGAGATCTACGAAATATTTTTCGTAACCATTGCGATCGAGCTGTAGGAGTGGCTCACAAGGTTGGTTGAATTTCAAAAGTGTTGGAAGGACGAGTGGGTGACACAGTGGACCCCAGAATTGATCCAGCAGTTAGAGAAGGCTGATAACACCATCACTTCCACCATAGACCACTAGGTGGAAAACGTGCTAGGGGGATTCGTGATGGAATTTGCCATCGATCAATTCATCTCCTACTCCAAACCAGAGCGAAGATTCTTCAAAGAATTTAGGGGTAAGTTTCTGAAGACTTTACCATTGTTGATTAAGATATTACTATGCGAAAAAAGTATTTTGTGTAGCCACACCGAATGAATGACCTCTGATTTGGACAGAAGTATGATGCGAAGCAAAAAATACTATCAAACTAACCTAGAAGGAGGTAGATCTGTCTACAGCCCGGTAAGAGAAGCAGTTGCGTAGAGTCCTCCAGCCACACCACTTTCAAACCAGCGTAGGGGTAAGAATTCACCTACGCCTCCACCACCAGAAGAAGACATGGTTGCGCACATGAAATTTCCTACCTTTAAAGGTGTGGGAGATGAGGACATGGAGCAGTTCTAGTTTGTCGCAGAATCGGTATGGACTATGTAGAACATAGCTAGTGACGTGGTGAAGAGGGCATAGTTTTCCCTTGCCTTCGAAGGAAGATCTTTGGATTGGTACATGGGATACATCAGATAGCGTGAAAAATAAACCATCGAAGAGATCAAGAACGCCTTAAAACAACATTTCAAGAAGCCTAAGTCCTACTCTCAAATAGTGGTCAATCTAAAGGATTTTGAGCAAGGGCCTTGTTGTGTAGATTAATCCGTCTTGCAGACAAGACCGATCTCTCTAGTACTAAAAGTAACTAGCAAAAAACAGCCAATTATACTAATCTCTCTCTAAGCATACAAGATTCATCAAAATGCTATATAGGTGTAAGGCCTACCTTATGTCCAGCGCTTGCTTGATCTCGTTGAAGTCCCTCGTGCACTGAAGTCTTCAATAAATCTGCAGTCACAAACAAGAAAAAAGATTACATAGCACTTGTATAGACATTATTATAAACCATACTCATCATAATGATCAAGGAATTTATGAAATAAACCATGAATAGATAGTTTAATGAGAGAAATGAGTATATTTGTATTAACTTCAAATAAAAGAAAACCTTTACAACCTATGCCTTGATGTCGTGCAGGTCCTCCCGGGGTCCGAAGCAGGAATCTCTTCTAATTTGACAAGCATTGCACTCTTTGAACCAAGACGAATAGAGGTAAGTGATTTAACCTCACAGAAAGTCTTAGTTAACTGAGTCTGAATCTCAACAGCATTTAACCTCAAATATCTTAAAGCTTGAACTCCCTTTGAGGCTACCCATGGCCTCTTTTTATAGTGGAAAAAAGGAGGTTTTCTGTTCCAAATATGAAGGGATAGAATCCTCCTTCAAAGGGATTAGCTCCTTACATCAAGGGGTTAGCTCCATCAAGTGAGGGATGCATGAACCTTCTCAAAGCGTATCCATTCCCGAAAATTCCCATCTAGAATCTTCTAGAATTCATCTGAAATCAACTATTTATCTCTACTTTCTCGCCTTTTTGAGTTTTACAGAGGTCCGCACCCATAACACAAAGAACGTGCAGTAGGGTTCCGCAGGAGAGTTGAACTTTAGGTGTGGGACCGCAGGCAATGAATAGAGAAAGTGCAATACCAATGTTTAGGGGATTTTTAGGAACTTTTCTCTGATTTTGAAAGCTTGACATGAGGAACTGATATGTTAGACTTGCAAAAGGAGGAACTATGAGTAATAATGATCTCATACTCATAGCAAAATGTCAGGATGACAGTTTTTAGTGTAACAAATTGCCCCCTAAAGTGCAAAGTCTAGAATAGATGAAGCTGAAGTCTGTCATATATGAAGAGTGCAGTACTTTATCATTTCAAAGATCGTCCTGTGGACACCCCAGTCGGAACCTGTAAAAAAATTCAATGCAAAATATATACATATATATGTCATCACTGAGGTAGGCATTCCCATACTCAGATTAAAACTAACTAGAAACTAACTCAAATCGTTCTGATACAGGAATGATTTTAATATTACATCAATAGTGTAGACACAGCATGGGCACAGCCATCTGTAATGAATAGTCTACTGTATAATAATAAAACTCCTCGCAGCCTGGATGGTGGGAACTAGATCCAGGGTCTTGATTTTCGCATCTCGAACTAGTACTATTCTATCCATGTGAATAAATGTGTTGAAGTCGAACATGGTAGAAACCACTTGATTACCAGTCAATGATGTGAACTGTTAACAAGTGTGAGAGAAACCACCAGTAATGTCAATGGCTCTCAAAGTACCCAGTACAATCCATGAAATGTGAATGAATGAGCTGAAGTTGAACATGTCACGGAATCATTCGATCGAAGGTCAATAATGCAACCTGTCGTCGAAGGCGAGAAACCTGCCATTGAGGCATGCATATTTCAAGGTACTGACGATTTCTGGATCAACTTCCTAGATAATGAGTTGTCGTTGATAGAAAGTGATCTGTCGTAGGGAAGCCCACAACACGAAATCATAGATCAAGTTTTGAAAATATATTGGCAAGGACTGACTCAGGGATGGTCAAAATGGATGACAGATATTTTTCAGATGAATGGTTTATTTGAATTGTCCTCTTGAACACATAACAACACTGCAGATGGTTTGGTGAAAATTGACCCAAAGCTAATACCCAGAAATCGGCTGAAGAATTTCAATGTGGTTTGATTAACTGTTAGGCAAAGGATTTCCCAACCCAGGTGAATGAAAGTGTCGTGTTCAAGAGTGGTTGACTGAATTTTCGAAAAATTTAAAATACAACAAACACGCCCATTTTTCTCTCTTTTCCCCCACCATTTCTGGCAAGTACCTCTTTATTTTTGACAAGCTTGAGGAGGATAACATTTGCTTGCTTATAAGCTCGTCCTTCGGATGAGTCCAACTTAGTTTAAAATTCGAACCCTAAGAAGGAGTGGTTCGTTCCTGTTTAAAATTGAACAGGTACTTTACTGTTAAGTTTTAACGAGTCCAGTATAGGATAAACTCGGTGTTTTTCAGTTTTAGGGAGTCAGAAGAAAAACTTAAGAAAACTCCGTGGGTGTACTTTTTCGTAAATTTAGTCTCTCGAGCCTGAAAAAGGATAAAATAATATGAGAGAGAACTCTATTGACTGTAATTATTCAAAGTATACCTTTTTCATAAATAGTCCACTTTAGTCCGAAAAAGGGGTAAACTTATACTGAAGGGACGATCATTCATTTACTTTAACGAGTTTGAATAATCAAGTACTCGGTGATCTTTTCATATTTAGAGAGTCTGAAAAAGGCTTAAAAGAGGACTCCAGGGTTTCGCTTTTTCGTAAAATTTTTTGAAAGAGTCCGAAAAAGTGATAAAAGTATGCTCTTTGTTGAAAAATGATCAATTCTCCTGAAAAATCCAATTTCTGAACAAAAACTTGAAACATTACACATACCTGTTTAAGATAAGTAAAAATGCTTTCAAAAATACCCTTTTTAAAGTGAAAAATAAACAAATTTAAAATTCATCTATTCGAAAAAACTTATAAAAAGGACTTTTTCAATTTCATTTTTACCGTTCAAGTTCAGAGTGAAAAGTAAAAAGCTTTTGGGTAAGAAAGTTCCTGTGAATATTCTGGAAAATCCGTCCGTTGAAATCGAGAACCGTCAGTCCCAGGTAATCCACGACCTCTTAATCTTGTTTTTCGTCTGTTTGAAATTCAGTTTTAGGCTTTAGTTTGTATTTTTTAGGGAAAAAATGGTTTAAAAGTTCACCTGCGGGGTTCGCAGGTGCGACACAAGTTACCTGCGGACCCCGACTTTTTTCTATAAGGAAAAAGCCGTGGGTTCCACACCCGATACACAGTACGCGTGCGTATCTACGCACTGTTTACAAAGCATAAGTGCGGTACCCGCGCGGTTGAATTTAAAACACTTATTTCTCATTTGTTTCCCAAAAAAATTCAAATAATATTGTTCTAACTTGCCTTTTTATGCATTGTAGGATTGACAAGATGTTGATTTGGAGAGAACGTGAGCATGAGGAAGTGGATGAAGCCGCAATACTCAATTTTCCCACACAACAGGCATTAAGAGCATGTGGCTTGTACAAATTTTGGGCCATCTTGGGCATGAGGGCACAAGTAGAACTCCTGACACGGTTGGTGAACAGATGGAATGTGCAGGACCAGTGCTTCTTTATTGGCAGCCACCGGCTCGAAATTGAGCTGGAGGATATATATTTTCTGACTGGTTTGTCCAAAAGGGGCGAACAAGTTTCTTTGTTTGGGACTAGGCCAGGTGGCCAGTCTGTCGCTAGTCTTCAACTAGAATTCTGCAATAATCAGGCAAACCCTAGGGACAAACGGATTGATATAAAACACATCATCCGTCCTGAATTGAAAGTTATTGCTTTTACCGTTACCAAAATGTGTGGGAGTGTTGCGCTACATGTAGCTACTGGTTCCCAAATGCGTATTGTTGTGGATTGTTTTCGCGGCACCATCTTTAACTGGTGTGAAGCTGTGTTGGCTAATGTAAAAGGCCAACTAACCAGAGCAAAAAATGGGAAACTGAATAACTTTGGATACGGATCCATCGTTGTTTCTTTTGCTCTAGAGAGGATCCCTATGTTAGCTCCACAGAGTATTGCTGTTGATGTCGGTCGACTTCGAGAACCGAGGATGGTTCGTTGCTCCGCATTGATGGCTCGTCATGCTATCGAGGGTACTGAGATTGTCCGATTTCCTCCTTCATATTTTCGTTGGCTGGATCGCCAAATTTTTGCGAATGAGGATTTTCCATATGCCGGGATAGATTTCCGCAGCGACCGAGAGATGGCTCTCCCAGCAGGGGAACAGTGGGATGACTCAGGTAAAATCATTTTTCAACATTTGCTAAATTCTAATTTTTTTTTTTATCGTCTTGAAAACTAATAACCAATTTTTTTTTGAATATAGATGTAGGTCCACAGCGACCAGCCCATCTCCAACCTTATGAGAGAAGACAACCAGTTGCAGCCGCACCAGCCCCAGTAGGCCAATCAGCGGAGATTTTGACTGATTTAGAGCATCATCTAGAGCGTTTGACTCTAGATATTCCAGAGACGAGCATAGATGACATTCCACTCAGGTTGTAGAGATACGTGATTGGAGTTCCAGGACCTTTTAGGAGGTTCCTATGCAGGGTAGCTCGGGCAGTGGTTTCTTATCGTGATCACCATCAGTGATGGGATGATCGTGTAGACTCATATTTTTGACTTTTGTATTATCATTTTTGTCGATCATAAGGTGTTTCCAACCTATGATCGAAGACGATGTATATTTTTTGAAAACACTCCTATACTATGATATATCACTATTTACCGGCTATCTGTGTACATATGTGAATGTTGTTTGATTTACTGCTTTTGATTATTGCAAATGTCTATTTATCATACTAGAAACAATTGAATCTGCTAATGTATTTAAATGTCTTGGAATATGCTGATATTCAATGTAATCAAATTCATGTTCCAAGAGACGAACTCTTAAAAATAACCGTAATAACACTGGATTTCTAATGGTATAAACCCTGTTAAGTTGTAATACAACAAGTTTAGAATCCAACCTTACAATCAAACTCTGAATTCCAAATGATATGGATTCAGATAATAACTCAATCACTGCACTATACTCGGCAATGTTATTTGTTGTTTGACCAAGGCTTACCCCATGCATGGATACTAACTCGTTAGAGGGTGAATAGATAACCCAAGCTGCGGAAGAAATGTTTCGTGTACTACGACAAGCACCATCAGCAAAACCAATGTAGGTTTGAAGAGACGTCGACATCTGCAATATCAAGAGTAAAACTCAGATAAGCAGGAATAGTGATAAAAACACACTCTCTAAACTAGGCACACTTTTCTAATCTAAAACACACCAGCAGTAAAGAAATCTAAACTAACAAAATCTCCAAACCACATTTAAGCATAATATCGCTTTAGATAGAGCCCATTTTTGGGTTTATCCAAAGGGACACCGTCAAAATCTATCAACTCATAGGCCCCTTTTTCTAACTTTCGTTTAACAATGTAAGGACCATGCCACATAGGCACGAATTTCCCAGCTCCTAGCTTGTTGTTAGCTTGATCATAAAGTAAAACTAGGTCTCCTTCTGAAAAATTTCGAGGGGTCACACTTCTATCATACTGAGCTTTAATCCTTTTAACATGAGCCTCGTTTGCTATTGCAACATTTCGTCGATTCTCATCTAATTGGGCTAAGTACAAGAAACGTTTCTCTTCTTCAGATGTAGCTGGAATTAATTCTACGGTTAATTTTAGTGACGGTATTTCGCATTCAATCAGAAACACAGCTTCCAAATCGTAAACCAGTTGAAAAGGAGTGAAACCCGTTGATGTTTTGACTGAGGTTCGATATGCCCAAAGCGCTGAAAATAACATGGAATGCCAATTCATCTTGTGAATACCAATGATTCATTTGTTCATGGTGACTAAAACTTTGTTAATGGCTTCAACCAGACCATTGGCTTGCGGATAATATGGAGTGGAACTATTGTGGCGCAGGCCAAGTTGGTCTGTCAGTTCGGTCATCATGACATTCCGAAAGTGACTTCCATGATCCGTAATAATAGCTTGGGGAACACCGAACCTAGAAATTATGTGATTAAATACGAATGTTGCAGCAGTCTTGCCGTCAGCTGAAAATGTAGGCATCGCCTCGGCCCATTTTGTAAAATAATCTATTGCTAAGATAATATAGGCATGCCCCCCGGCCGAGTGAGGGTTACATGTAATAAAATCGATACCCCATTTCGCGAAAGGACCAACAAAAATTATAGGGTGAAGAGGAGCGGGTGGCGCGTGCATTTTTCGATAAAAAATTTGACAGTTGTGGCATTTCCAAACCGCATAAATGCAATCTTTGAACAATGTTGGCCAGAAATAACCTGCACGCAATATCTTTTGGGCTGTGGCATACCCAGACATATGACCGCCACATGCTCCAGAATGGCAGTCATTTAACACCTTTTTAGCTTCTTCATGGGTTAGATAACATCGGAAAACAGAATCCGCTCCACGACGATAAAGTGTATCACTAATGATATTATATTGTGGGGATTGGAAGCGCATTTTTCGTCGCTGAGTTTGTGAGATGTCAGGCTGAAAAGATTGGGTTTGGAGATAAACGATAATATCTCCATACCATGGATCAAGTGTACTAATGAGAAACAAAGATTCGTCCGTAATGGACTCTTCTGCCACTGTTTCAGTATCAGTAGAGGGGAAATCGCACATCAGTTCTGCAAATACTAAAGATTTCTTTTCCTTGGATTTTTCAAATTCCAAGTAAAATTTCTTCAGGATAACTATCCATTTGGAATATTTTCCCCCTAGCAATTGTTTGGTCAAAATATACATCATAGGGTTGCAATTAGAAATTACCGTGGTTTTACGTAACAAGATGTAATGCCTAAAACGTTGGACAGCTTGAACAGCTGCCGAGGCCAATTTCTCCACATGTGTGTATTTGATTTCAGTTGGATGCAGATTATGACTAAGATAATAAATCACATGTTCATTGTGAGATTCATCTTCCTGAACTAGTACCATCCCAATGGTGGAATGAGAAGCAGCAAGGTACAAAATGTAATCTTGGTTGTAATTGGGAGGATGCAATAACGGTGCATGGGTCAACGCGTGTTTAAGTGCATAAAAAGATTGATCAGCGATCTCATCCCAAAAGAACGAAATGTTCTGCTTTAACAACTGGGTAAAACCCTTTGTAAGCTCGGCATAGTTAGGAATAAACCTACGTAAAAAATTTTCTTTCCCCTGCAAACTTTGGAGTTGGCGTAAAGTCGAAGGAGGAGGCAATTTAACAATGGCTTTGACCTTCGATGGATCGACGCGAATGCCTACTTTCGAGACAACAAATCCCAGTAATCGACCTGATTCTACGCAGAAAACACATTTATGTGGATTCAGCCTTATCCGATAATGCCTACATCTCATAAAAATTGCTCGTAAATGAGTGAGATGGTCGGCCCTACGTAATGAATGAGCAGGTAAATCATCGAGATATGGCTGGACAATGTGCTTAATGTCATGAAATGCATAAGACATATCCCGTTGAAAAGTTGCTCCAGCATTTTTTAATCCAAAGGTAGTTTACAATAAGCAAATGTTCCCCACGGACAAATAAAAGATGTTTTCGGTTGATCAGCAGGGAGTATGTTTATTTGGTTGTAGCCGGAAAAGCCATCCATGAAGGAAAACAATTCACTGCCAGCACAATCATTGATTATTTGATCGATATAGGGAGTTGGATAATTATCTTTTGGACACGCTCGATTAATATCCCTATAATCGATACATACTCTTATCGTTCCTTGTTTTTTAGTCACAGGAACAATATTTGATACCCAATCCGTTAAGGGAATTGGATAAATGAATCATGCTCGAAGTAATTTTTCAACTTCTGCTTTTATAGCAGCAGCTTTTCTAGGATGAATTTGACGTAATCGTTGACGAACAGGTTTAGCATCCGGGTAAGTCTTAATTTCATGAAAAACGATTGATGGATCAATTCCTGGCATTTCTTCATAAGACCAGGAAAACACGTCACGGAATTCTTGAAATAGAGCTTTATAAGTCTGAATTTCTTCATTTGTACAACAAGCACCTATATGAATGTTTTCAATTATTCCTGGTTTTACTGAAATGTCAATTGGAACCGTTCTAGATATATTTTCCAAATTTAACTCAGAATCAGGATTTTGCAATGGATTTTGAGGTTCCTTGGCATATTCAGCAGTAAAAATTGAAGCGAAATCATCTTCAAAATTATCTAATTCAGGTAAAAATGAAGATCGGTGATGTAGATCTTCCCATGGTAAATCATCAACAGACAAAAACTCACGAATTTGCTCATCTGTATGAACAAGTTCAGGAAATGTCGTTGTAATTGAACTAGATATAGAAAGTGATTCCTCTTGGATCCCATTCATTGGATCAATTTCGGTTGAAGAGTGGTTGGAAAAAGACTGTACAGCCTAGTATGCAATTTCAAATGGACTCAAAGGCATCACGCCATCAAATGAATCTATCTCGGATTCGGAAGGTACGATCCAAGGATCATCAAACATAACAGTGTCTGATGAAATCATGTGAATATTTGCAGTAGAAGGCGATACGTTAGGAGGAGGAAAGGAAAAATTTCCTAGTAAACCAGAATCTTTAATCAAACCCACTCCAACATCCTTATAAGGGATAGCCATTTTACCAACATGTTGGATTGTTTCTGTAGAGGCTGGGTCAGACGAGAAATAAGTTAACTGATGTATTGTCACGATATTTCCTTGATATGGAAATTTTATTAGTCGAAAGACCGAAGAAACAACAACAGTCATAGCATAGGACCAACTACGACCCAGAAGAAGGTTGTAATCTAGAGGGGCATCAACCACTTCCACATCTAGATTTACTATTTTACCTTCGACCCCTATGGGTAAATCCTGCAAAATACCAAAAGGTTGAAAACCTCGACCATCAAAAGCCTTTATAATTGTCGGAGATTGGTTAAGTGTAGGAGAACCAAGTGATTTCCAACACTGAATCGACATAATACACGTTGAAGCTCCCTCATCAATCACAGTCCGAAAGATTGGTCTGTTTTTGACTAACACTGGAATCTGGAAAGCCATTTGGTGAGGTAGGCAAGGTGTACTATTTTCTAAATCAAAGATTATAAGGTTAGAATCTTGAACATCGATAGCTCCTATGGAAGACAATAATAATTTACGTTGTGCTGGACATGATTGCAGCACTTCCAAAGCCGACATTGCTGAAGGAGAAATTGCTAAATCTTCAACAATGTTGTAATTCTGAGCAGCTCTAGCATGTGGATTGAAAGCTGATTTACGAAGAACACCTTTAGCAGGTGGTTTGATTATTAAGTTTGGATTTTTTTTCTCGATCTGTAGTGGACCAGAAACAGAAGGAGGTGTAGTTGATGCGTTTGCATTAGAAGATTCTGCTTCTTTACCATCAACAGGATTCTTACTACCGTAATCTTGTGATCGCGTCGCAATCCTTACATGAGACATCATCATAATAGGTTCTTCCAAAGTAGTCGAGGTAGAACCAACCATCTTACTATCTTGAATTGGAAAAGGATCCTTCAATACAGCAGGTTGTTGTGATCCTTTAACGAATTTCGTAACTTCGGCTTGATATGGACACTCTTTCGTGAAATGATCTTGCTCACAAATGAAACAAGGATAGCGAGGTTTACATTTTTCGTCATTGGATTCATCTTTATCAGTTTTCTCTTTCGAATTCTTTTTGTTTTTGTTCTTCCCTTTCTTTTTACCACCAGATTTCGATTTGGTCATAGATGTCTCTACGACATGAATATCGGTAGAAACTTCGGGGGAAGATTCTCCTTTCGGGGAATCAGGTAAAGTTATAATAGGAGAAGAATTATTTGAATATTTCTTCTTACTTTTAGAATTGACTGTACCAATCATACCATCAGCAGCATGAGACCCTGAAGGAGCAGCAGATATTTGACCTTGTTTTCGAAGGTCTGGGATTTTTTCATGTAAAGTACCTGACTGCGTATAAACGAGGTCAAGATACTGAGCTTGAGAAATTACTTGCTCTTCAGTAACAACACTAGCTTTAGCTACATCTTCAGTAATATTGGGTAACAATGATTTAACAAACCATTCCGCCAAAATTTGATCTGGAATATAAACTTTCACCAAACGTCTCCTACGTCGCCATTCATGGATATGATCAGAAATATACGTGGACGTAGATTTTTTTAGTGAAGTTAATAATTCTGTGCCATTGTCGTATCTGATAGGCAACTGAAAATGAGTCAAGAAAGCAGTTGCTAACTGACTGAAATTATAAAACGAGCCTCGTGGAAACTCAATGTACCATTTGGCTGCAAGACCTATGAGAGTCCTTTGGAAAAGACGTAAACGAATCGAATCATAAATGATTGAATTAGATGCACACCAAAGGTGATAAGTCATAACATGATTCGATGGATCCTCTCCTGACTTATGAGGCATTGGCGGCCAGTTCTGATAATAAAAAATGGGATCATTTGTAAGGCGCGTCAAATCAGGTAAGTCCAAAGTTGCGATAAACGGTAATTGACGGTTAGGGTCGCGAAAACCTTGAGAAGCCAAAGCAGATCCAGGAGGCGAATACCCAGGATAACTAGGAATCGGATTTGCATTAGGTATTGTGTAACCTCCCGGAAAACCAGGATGAACCGGACCATACTGAGGTTGTTGATAAGTATAACCAGGGTACGGTTAATACTGATAGTTTGGATTCTGTACATAGGGACCGAATTGCAGCTGTCCCTGGTACGGTTGATACGTAAATTGAGGTTGACTTGTAACAACTGTACTTGTACCAGCTTGTCCTGCAGGCATCTGAACTGTAGTCTGAATGGAAGATACTGACTGAGGTACAGAGACTTGAGGAATTTGCACGGATACAGGGATAGAAGAAGTCGGGGCTACAGATACTCCAGAAATAGGTGTGAGAGGTTGAACAGACGTTACAGCAGTTGTAGCAGTTTGAGGCAGAGTCTGAGGTGTACTAGGCCCAGTCTGCTGAACTGAACTAGGTGCAGGAGTTTGAATAGCTGGTTGAACAGGTTGTTGGGTTGAACGAGAAACCAAAGGCTGTCTAGATTGATAAGACAACTGCACATTAGGATGCAAAGGCTGTTGATATTGTGACAGATCCCACACCATAGTTCCGGGGTATTGTCCCATAGAAGGTTGAACGTAAGGACCATAACCTGGTTGAACGTAGGGTTGATAAGTAAGCGGTAAATTTCCGGCTCCTTGAAAAGATGGTTGAGCAGAAGGCTGTTGGAAATCTTGAATTGGGTACTGACCTTGAGGTTGATAACCCTGAGGCGCGTACTGAGGCTGGGGTTGATAAGGACCCTGAGGAGCATATTGAGCTTGGTGTTGACCTTGAGGTATGTACTGTCCTTGAGGTAGCCCCCAAAAATAATATGATTCCACAGTTTGTCCTGGGAAAAAAATACCTTGAGGTTGAGCCATAGGTGGTAATTGACTACCTGAAGGTTGTCCTCCAGGTGGTAATTGAGTTCCCTGAGGTTGCCCCCCAGGCGGTAAATGAGTTACCTGAGGTTTCCCCCCAGAAGGAAACTGATTGCCTTGAGTTTGAGGATTTGGAATATTACCAGACATCATAAAAATTTGATCTGCGTTCGACGTTTCAATATTAAATCTGTTAAGACCAGATGATAACACGTTTTCAATTGGTCAAGGAGCTGCTCCCAAGAAAGTACCAGATAGAGACTGATATCTCGAAGGAACAGAAAGACCACCGTGTAAAAATGATTTCGGTGTTTGAGAAAACATGGATGACTCTCCTGCCATAAAGGATGGCGGATAATAACCTCTGGGTGTAGGATGAAATGGAATTCGAGGTGGATAAAAAGAAAGACCCGGATTTTCTAAAAAGTTCGTTAAAGAGAGATACCAAGGATCAGTTCGAATGGGGTTGTAGAAAATAGATTCACACTCCCTAAGATTTATAGATTGAGGGGAGTCGGGAAGAGAAATGTCTTCGTCTGGATTAGTAAGTTCTTCAATAGAAATAAGTCCAGAGGGAAGATTGTCAGTAATGATATTTCTTACCCTAGGTGAACCAGGATCGCTAAAAGTTGGTGTGATAAATCCTGAGGATGTTTCCAACACAGAAGATTCAGTTTCAGGTTCAGAGATTTCAGGTTCGTCAGTTAATCCACCAGAAGAAGAAAACCTTCCAGTAACTTCAGAAACTGAAATCAGTTCTTGAATATATTCTGTTGTAGGTATTTGATGATCAGGATGTATAACTATAGATGAACTTCCAATTTCCGTTGATCTAATTCTACTACTACTGGATGATACCAGAGCACGAAGCCCTCAAGTTGACTTCGTGAATATTCAGGGGGTTTCCCTTGTATTCTCCGGGATTGTCTCGGCAATTCCGCCACGATTAAAAATTATCTAATCACACGAAAACAAAGAAAAATTTCAATGAAAACACCTAAAGTCTCTAAGAAACAAACAATTGGATCACACGCTTAAAAAATCTAGGAGTTGAAACCACACACAAACAGTAACTTTCTGTACTAAAAACACTAGTTGGTGATGAAATCCAACTTAGTAGAATTTTAACACGAAAAGGGCGGTTGGAACAGTTACCCCGACAACCTGCTTAATGAAACAGACCGGTGCAAGTTTCTCCACTATACCATCTCGAGTGAAGATAACCCTCCAGAGAGTCCAAGTGAGTCTAGCCGACGTCTGTTCCAGGTACAGTGGAATCTTCCCTCCACCATCACCTTAGGAAAGAATCCTATATATTATGGCCACTAAGGTTACCAATAGAAACAAATATACCTGGGGGAACAGTCTACGATCCAACACACACGCAAGGGCAGAGTAACAAAGCTCAATCCCCTTGAAGGCTCCTTGAAATAATCCAAGGTTTACCGACAAGTGACCCCAGGCTCCTCGACAATGGTCTATCTGAGGTTTACCGTTGTTAATACGTGTATATATTCTATCATTCCCAATGAGGAAGGATTGATTACCCCACTGGTTCAGATATGATCTCGTGATTGACTCCTATAAGAGGAGCTTCCCAGAGCATACATGCAACAATTGGAATTCTTTCTACCGCAAGATTTGTCTACTTGTTTGTTTTAGCTATCTTGGAGAGTTAATTACTCCCTACTCCAAGATACTAGCCTAAGCTATGTTGGTGATAAGAGCCCTAGAAATAAAAAGATTACTAGATGAATTTTAATTAAGCGTTACTTTTATGAGCTGTTTCTTAAGTCAATGGGTGCGGAAATGAAACTTTGATGATGTGAAGACTCAACTTCCAAAAAACACTAAAATGCACTTAGAATGATAATCAATTCTTTTTCTTTAATGAAATTCCATCTAAGAAAGAGTTGGAGAATGCAATTCTTTTAATAAACAATTCCTTCTTTAAACATGAAGAATGATTGAAAGAAAATATTTTGTCTTTTCAATGATGATATATATCAAGCTCATAACAAAACCCTTTTTCTTTCCAAACTTGAAGCTACAAAACAATTTTACTTCAAAAGAAAGCTATAAAAATTAAAAAACTACTCAAAACTACAAAATCTAATCTTGAGAACTATGATTTTAAACAATCTAAATTGAATAAAAGCTTTAAGATTTTTTTAAGAATGTTTTCCTTAGTTGTTCAGCAAACTAAGAGTCTATTCTTTTAGAATAAAAAACAAATCAAAAACACTCAAAATATGTTTTTTTTTTTTTAAATGAAATTCAAAACTTTCAACCAAGTTTTTCAAAGATTCGCAAAGAAACAAATGGCTCTATTTCTCAATAAAGGATGTTCCCACAATCAGGTCGGATTTAGCAAAAAGACAAAAAATATCAATGTAATCTGAGATACTTTAAACTGTCAATGCTTCAAATCACTACAAAGACCAAGTGAAAAACAATCCAAAATGCAAAATCTTCTAGAAAATCATCAAAACATCAATACTGTTGGAGTTCATTCACAAATTTTTTTTGACAAAAACAATAATTAGTCTGGGCAGAAACCAAAGATCTAAATCTAAATAAAAATAAACTACAGAAAGAAATATGGAGGTTTTCTAAAATTTTAACAGGGTCCGCAGGCAACCAGTATTGATAGGTGCGGCCCCACATTGTATTCTTTACAGAAAGTGCGAACCTGCCCGCACTGTCAAAATAAGCCAGAGTGCGGTCCTAGGAAAAATTATAGAAAAATTTAAAATATTTCTAAATTTTCAAAAACAGGAAAAATCTAAATTACCTAGATAGATATGTATCAATCAAAAATAAGGAAAAAATGTTTCCTCAAATCAAAATAAAAGAGAACCAAAAACAACAAGTTATTTCCCCAGCGGAGTCGCCATTTTGTTGTGTAGATTAATCCGTCTTGCGGACAAGACCGATCTCTCTAGTACTAAAAGTAACTAGCAACAAACAAACAATTATACTAATCTCTCTCTAAGCATACAAGATTCATCAAAATGCTATATAGGTGTAAGGCCTACCTTATGTCCAGCGCTTGCTTGATCTCGTTGAAGTCCCTCGTGCACTGAAGTCTTCAATAAATCTGCAGTCACAAACAAACAAAAAGATTACATAGCACCTGTATAGACATTATTATAAACCATACTCATCATAATGATCAAGGAATTTATGAAATAAACCATGAATAGACAGTTTAATGAGAGAAATGAGTATATTTGTATTAACTTCAAATAAAAGAAAACCTTTACAACCTGTGCCTTGATGTCGTGCAGGTCCTCCTGGGGTCCGAAGCAAGAATCTCTTCTAATTTGACAAGCATTGCACTCTTTGAACCAAGACGAATAGAGGTAAGTGATTTAACCTCACAGAAAGTCTTAGTTAACTGAGTCTGAATCTCAACAGCATTTAACTTCAAATATCTTAAAGCTTGAACTCCCTTTGAGGCTACCCATGGCCTCTTTTTATAGTGGAAAAGAGGAGGTTTTTTGTTCCAAATATGAAGGGATAGAATCCTCCTTCAAAGGGATTAGCTCCTTAAATCAAGGGGTTAGCTCCATCAAGTGAGGGATGCATGAACCTTTTCAAAGCGTATCCATTCCCGAAAATTCCCATCTAGAATCTTCTAAAATTCATCTGAAATCAACTTTTTATCTCTACTTTCTCACCTTTTTGAGTTTTACAGAGGTCCGCACCCATAACACAAAGAACGTGCGGTAGGGTTCCGCAGGAGAGCTGAACTTTAGGTGCGGGACCGCAGGCAATTAATAGAGAAAGTGCGATACCAATGTTTAGGGGATTTTTAGGAACTTTTCTCTTATTTTGAAAGCTTGACATGAGGAACTGATATGTTAGACTTGCAAAAGGAGGAACTATGAGTAATAATGAGCTCATACTCATAGCAAAATGTCAGGATGACAGTTTTTAGTGTAACAGGCCTTCTGAATCAATATGGTAGGCTGATCAATAGTTGAAGAAGGTCATTAGGGAAGGAGGATTTTAGTACGATGACATACAGAACATGGAGTGGTTCATTGCTATGTTTCTGCCTCACATGCATGTACCTATGGGTCACCAAACTTTCGAATCTCCAGAAAAAACCCTGGAGGTCGCTATGAAGTTAGAAGCTGAACCCAGAGACGATACTGAGCTAGGCGTCCAGAAGATCCAAGGGCAACTGGAGGCAATGCACATGGAGATCCAGAACCTACGAAAGAAGCGAGGTGTAGAGGCTAGCCTAGAAAGATGGTGCATGCGTTGCAGAATGACTGGTCACACCAAGGATAACTGCCCGCTGTTTACGGACTACATGCAAGCTGGGGATCCTAGTTCGTTGCGCCCTAGGGAAGTGGCAAGAACAAGTGGGCCAGCACTATGGTGTGATGATTGCCGCGTTGTTGGGCTGCACGACACAAGCCATTGTCCTTGCCTTGTTGTGTACATCCCAGAAGTAAAACAACAATGGTGCAGGTTCTGCAGGTCGGTAGGACATGATGAACAGAACTACCAAACATATGATTTGATGATCGATTGATGGAATCTCTATAGGGTGCAGTCGGATCCATCCTCACCTAGGTCCCTTTCGACTGTAGGAGGCTCCTCAGCAAGGGGTAGAGGAGGCGGAAGAGGTGGGAGCGCAGGTCTAGGATGAGGGCAACTCATCTGTTATAATTGTGGAGAGGTAGGGCACTTTTCCAGGGACTGTGCAAACCCCACAAGACAGACCTACCGGTATTGTAGGTAGCTGGACCATACGATTGAAGACTGTCCAGTATTGATAGAGAAGATACAGAAAAAGCAATCGACACCTACGCAGAATGTTCAGAGGGTTAAGGCCGAACTACGAGACAAAGCTCCAAGCGTAAATGTCCTAACATGCAGTGGGATGATGACTGGGGGGCCTGGGAAGAAAACTACAAACAAGCCTCTGATCCAACCAAAAATTAGCAAACAGGAAGGTTTGGATCTAAAAAGGAGAAAGAACCACTTATTGCAACTCGCAAGGACTTTGTCGAGGCAAAGGCATCTACTTCACAACCGCCTGAGGATCTCAAGGAAGATGAGGAGGTCAAACCCTTTTTACAAGCATGTATGAAGCTGTTGCGCAACTCGAGGGCTGTGGAAAATCTTCAGGCATTGATAGATAGCTGCACAAAATGATCTATCCTCCCTCCAGAAATCAAGGATGTACATAAACTCTATGGGTATAAGAAACACATGGGCAGAGAGATGAGGTTGATTGTGCAAATTGGTGATTACGAGATGGATCAGGTTTTTTTGGACCTAGGGTCGAATGCAAATATATTACCTAAATAAACTTGGCAACACATGGGGGAACCTAAGTTGGAATGGTCCACTATCTAGCTGCATATGGCCAATCAACAGAATGTCATTCCATTAGGAAGACTATCAAATATTGTGGTGGATATCGAAGGGTTTAAGGTCCGGGCTGACTTTGAAGTAATTCAGATTTTCGAAGATGCGAAACCCTACCCTACGCTCCTAGGCTTGGATTGGGCCATCAATATGGGAGGCATCATTAACCTAAAGAAGAGAAGCATGTTATTCGAAAATAATGGTACAAGGGTAACAGTACCATTAGATCTGGCAGAGGGTGAACGATACACAGAACCAATGTGTGACGAAGAGGATGTAGATCACATCTATAAGTTGACTGCACAAGATAAAGACTGAATCAACCCCACGGTGGAGGGGGTAATTTGCTGGGAAAATGACAGCGAATGTTTCTTCGACTTTGATGGGGAGATGGAGAATTGGAAAAACTGGTTACATGATGTCTCTACACTGAGATGTCTTCTTATCACGAAGAACTTCCATCACATCTCCTCCGAGGTAATTTCGATGGTTCTGGTAATGTTAGGGAATTTCTGTGATCATTTGAAGCTGAGGTTCCCAAGGAACGAAGGTTATGGGCCCTTAACCTAACAATGCATGTAACCCTTGCACGATGGTGGGAGACACATAAGGAAGCGTTCCCGACATGGGAGGATTTTCGGGGCAGGATGCTCTTGCGATTTGAGACCCTAGCAGAGGTACGGGTCAAGTTGTTCCTCGGCCAGGGGATTTGCGTGAACACATGGTTGCATGGATGGAGGCATGGGATGAATTAACTACAGGGGAGTGGGTTCACTTATTCATTCATGGATTGGGTCCAATCCCCATTGCCTGGTACCTAGATGTAGAGCTACATCAGTGCACCTGCCAATGGGAAACTTTGAAGAATGACTTTATAGGAACATTTGGATTGATAGGGGGTTTCGAGGCGCTTGACGAAGCCCTGCACGACATAGATAATTTCGTGTTTGGCAAGACCATCTCTTCTGTAGTATTCAGAACACCGACATGGGAAACGTAGATGCAGGATATTATCAACTGCCACAGCTTGGAAAGTAAGGAAGGTGAAGATGATCCGCAGTTTGCCTCTATCCCAGAGTTGGAAGGGGACCGTTCCGTTGAAGGACCTCCACTAAGGGAAGTGGATGTCACTAAGCCTCTCAAACTACGCGAAGTAAACATTGGGACGAAAGAGAACCCTAAATTAGCTAAGATCGGGGACTACTGGGATGAGAATACAGTAGGTAAAGTCACTGAATTACTTATAGAATATCAGGACTTGTTCCCTACAAAATTGTTTGAGCTAAAGGGGATCACGGGGGACTTAGGGGTCATGCATATCACTCTCAAACCCAATGCGTGGCCCATAAATCAGTGACCTTATAGGTTGAACCCCAAATATAAGCAGAAGGTCAAGGAGGAGCTTGATAAAATGCTTGCTGCAGGGATCATCGAACCTGTTGAACAATCAGACTGGGTTAGTCCAATGGTGGTTCAGGAGAAAAAAACTAAGGGACAGATTCGGATCTGTGTGGACCTACACAAGTTAAACGATGCCTACGTCCATGATCCATTCCCAACGCCATTCTCATACGAAATCTTAGACAATGTGGGAGGACATGAAGCATACTCTTTCATGGACGGGTTCTTAGGATACCATCAGATAAGAATCACACCTAAGGATCGCAGCAAAACCATGTTCGCCACTGAGTGGGGATCTTTTCAGTATACTGTGATGCCATTTGGACTCAAAAACGCCCCTGCGATCTTCTCCTAGGTTATTGTCACAGTGTTCAAAGAATTCATTCACAAGTTCCTCGAGGTGTATTTCGATGATTGGACTATCTTCAGCCTAGTCAAGGCACACATCTCAAACCTATGCATGATGTTGGATGCCTTCCGGAAACACCAGATTTCCATAAATATCAATAAGTGTATCTTCTGCGTACCCTTCATAGTCGTGCTTGGCCACATAGTTTGTCGGCAAGGACTCATGGTAGATCCTGCCAAAATTGCAGTTATCATAAATTTGCTAGTACCAACCATGGAAAAACAGTTGCGCTCGATCCTTGGACACATGGGCTACTATAGGAAATTCATTCAAGGTTATGCGTTGATTACTGCCCCTATGGAAAAATTGCTCAAGAAGGATGTTTCATTCTTTTGGAATGATGAATGCCAAAAGAGCAGCGAGCTACTAAAAGAAAAGATGGTATCGGGACCTATTCTCATCTTTCCGGATTGTGAGAAGGCATTTCATGTTCATGTCGATGTGTCAGGCATTACTCTTGGGGTTGTCCTTACGTAGCCAAGGGAAGGAGATATTGACCATCCAGTTACCTTTGCAAGTAGGAAGCTCTCTGGAGTAGAATGCAACTACTCCACCACTGAGCAGGAGGTATTGGCCATGGTTTACACATTGTAGAAGTATCGGCATTACTTGCTAGGAGGTCACTTCAAAATGTTCACAAACCATTCAGATTTAAAATACCTGGTCAATAAGCCTGTGTTGGGGGGGGAAATATGCCGGTGGCTACTGCTATTTCAAGAGTATGACTTTGAAATCATAGTCAAGCCAGGCAACTTGAATGCTGGGCCGGACCACTTGTCTCGAATAGAGAATGGCGAGGAGCCAACCGACCTGGAAGCTGGATTGCCTGATGCCCAGCTATTTGCTATCAGGGTAGTTGATGCACACTTTGTTGATATCATTTAGTTCTTGACTACTGGGACGACACCTCTAGAGTACTCTGTACAACAGAAAATAGAGTTAGTCACCCGAGCATCAAACTTTACCATCATCGCAAGACACTTATATAAGACGGGGGTAGATGAAGTATTGTGGCGATATGTTTTGGAGCATGAAAGGCATGCTGTCTTGACCGACGCTCACGATGGAGTAGCAGGAGGTCGCTACGTAGGGAAAGTAACGGCGCAGAAGATCTTGAGGGCTAGGTTATGGTGGCCAACCCTGCATACTAACACCCATGACTATTGTAAAGCCTGTGATACGTGCCAATGAACAGGGAGGCCATCCTGTAGAGATGAAATGCCCCTTCAACCACAAATGGCCCTACAAGCATTTGATAAGTGGGCTATTGACTTCATCAGGCCTATAAACCCCCCAGGAAAAAAGATGGGTGCTTGCTATATTATTACGGCCACCGACTATGTAACCAGGTGGGTGGAAGCACAAGTAGTAAAGGATTTTACTACGGATACCACTGCGCATTTCATCTTTGAACAAATCTTGACCAGGTTTGGATGTGCAAATATTCTCATGAGTGACAGAGGTACGCACTTTGCTAATGAAGCAATCCGAGCTTTGACTTAGGAATTCTGGATCCATCTTGCAAAGAGCATGCCATATCACCCCCAAGCCAACAGTGCAGTCGAATATTTTAATAAAATATTGGAGCACGCGCTGATTAAGGTATGCAATGTTGATCGCAGCGATTGGGACATGCGCATTTCGTCGGTCCTCTGGGCCTACTGAACAACCTGTAAGAAGTTAAGAGGAAAGACCCCATTCAGGATGGTTTATGGTAAAGAAGCCATTATGCCTATGGAATATATTGTTCCTAGTCTGCGTATCACAGCATTTACAAACATGGCAGAACTAGACGTCATGGATGAGCGATTAAGGCATCTTATGGCTTTGGAGGAAGATTGGTTTATTGCGAATTTCTATCAGCAAGTCCAGAAGGCTCGGAATAAAGCCTGGCATGACCGACACATTTGCCAAAAGAATTTCGCGGAAGGCCAATTGGCCCTCTTGTATGATAGACAGTTTTCAAAGCATCCTAGGAAGTTCCGGCAGCATTGGCTTGGTCCCTACATAGTTAAGGTGTAATATTCCTAATTAGCCCAAGGTAACATGAATATTTCATTTTGTTTTTATTTTCTTAATTGATGAATAAAATGTAAAGGAGGACATGTAAACTCCTAAAAACATCAAAATAAATCAATGCCCAATGTGAACAGAGGCAAATCAGGGCTATCTCAATAAAATATCCTTGTATGTGAAAAAGGATTGAGGAGATTGACTAGGTCAACGGGATCAAATCACAGCACTATCCAGATGCATTGAACCTCCTTGTTGATCAGTGCAGTTCTAGATGGAGGATCTTCATGTGAAAAGGATTAGAGTTTTGGAAGTGGCTTAGGGTTTCTTAAAATCTCATCTTATAAAATGAAGGGGAAGGCTCAAGAGAAGGTTGTTGATGATAATTGATTTTTATGTCTGCTTAGACAATTCGAGTTCTCTTGGCTATTTAGCAGAGACTTGTGAGGATTTCCTGTTTAGGGATTCTCTCTCCTTCCATTGAGTAGCTTTTGGAGGGCATTGTACTTCTCTTCCACTATTAGGCATATGGCCAAGCTCCATCTCCCTTAGACAGCGTAAATATTGTTGGGATTTACTTGTTTCAGTGAGCTGTAGCAAGTGGAGACTAGATCTACCCAGATCTAGATTATACTAGTGCCTCTTCTTAGTGAGTGAGTCTTTTATCCTCCTGGAAGAGTGTATTAGCACTTTGGGCTGATATTTAGATCCTGGCATGTGGCCAATATATTCTCCATCTCTTCCAGAGCAGTTATTTGCAGGGACTGCATTATTCTATTCAATGTTGCAGTAGCAAGGTTTATACCCTTGCTTTTGAACTTGTTCCTTGGAGGAAGGGCCAACCCTTCTCCCGGAAAGATTTGTATTTCTTCATTCTTCTATTAATTGTGTATTTAAGCTATTTTTATTCAGTGCTGCAGTAAAACTACATTTTTCAGATCTAGATTTGCACATCTGCACTTTTATACAATGGATCTCATGAAACCCTTGCTGGGTTACTCTCTTTGATGTATAAAGGAGATGAATCTCCCTTTTTCTTCATAATTTCATGTAAGAAACTCCAGATATGATATTCATACTATTTTGTATTCAAACCCTTCAGAAAATCACGTAGTATGTGCTTCAGTAAATTTCTGTTGAGTCAAGTCATGGGGTTTGGGCATTTTTAAGCCATATCGGGAGTGGGAGATCTGTTTAACATAGCTAGAGTCATTTGTTTCAGATCAAATTTGGTATGTAAGTCTCATATGACCTAAGCTACGAGATTCCACTGTCCTTTTCCCTTATTTTTACACCCATTTCTGAAATTAATGTTTTTAGGGCTAAAATAGTTGTTTTTCCCCACTTTGGGTTGGAGAAATGAATCATAATGCTTGATGCTGAACATAATATTGAAGAAAATATGATTTAATACCTATTATGAGCTATATTGCTGCATCTTCAAATTTATAATACCTTAAGGTATTCTATTTGTTGTAGAAAATCCCTGTTTTGGGATATTATAGTGGTATCAAAGCATGATATCTGGCTCAGCCTCCGAGATCCAGCTATCAGAAGAATAAAGAGAAGGAGTAGAGTTTAGAATTATGGAGAGGATGAGATTACTCTCATCAGTTTTTAGATCTGGAAAGGACCTCTCCAAGGAGGTCAAGAAGATGGAAGAGGGAGAAGTGGAAGGATCATGCACTTCATATTCTCAAAGAGAAGAAGGCATGAAGCATGAAGAACACTTGGAATTCGAAATTATAAGTGAGTACCTTGCTGAATACAAAGCTAAACCTAGAGCCTTCAAGAAGACTCTAGCTTTACCACAATTTATTCAGCTGAAAGAAAAAAGAAGACCCCACAACTATGGTATAATGAGAGGCAATAGGTTTCTATTGCCCACTTTTGATGGATCACTCAAAAGTGCAGCAAAGACTTGGGTGATGAAAATAGAGGTTTTCTTCCTACTACATCCAGTAGTAGAGAGAGAATCTGTAGAGATTGTAGAACTGCACCTTGAAGGTGAAGCAAATGTTTGGTGGTTCATCCATTTGAGCCATGCAAGGGTATCTACTCTTGTTGAGTTGTCTCAAAGACTGATTGAAGCATTTAGAAAATAAACATCAGAGGAAGAGAGGCCCTCACCACCACTTGAGGAAGATATACCAGCGCTGTCACAACCTTGGAGGAGAAACCTTCATGTTCAGCAGTGGAGGAAGGAAACATAGTTGAGGGAGGAGCTCTTGCTTCTACATCTCACCAAGGTATGCTTGAAATTCCATCTCTTGTCATTTCAGCAGATCATATGAAGGGATCTACATCTTTGCATGTTGTTGATTTAGAGCAAAATATTTGCACTGCGTTGTACAAAGGCATTGATGAATAAAATAGGACCCATGCCTTATGGGAGCATTCACATGACAGCTTAATTCATGAAGGAGTGGAGGAAGGAATGGTAGATGGTAGACATCTTGAAGTGAGAAACCCTTTCTCCTTTCTAGATGACACTTTATCAATGAGCACTCCCCATCTCAAAGAGAAAATTCTACTTACAGCAGATCCAAGGCCTCTTTGGTTTTGGAAGGCCATGCATGAGGAGGAAATATTGTGGAGAGATTTCATTGGAGGTGCACTTCAACACATCATGAAGTGCAAAGTTCTTCAACAGTCTGAGGAGGCCCTTTCCTTCTCACACTTGGATATTCATGGATTCAAGGAGGAACAAATAGATGATGGAGGACATCTTCGGATGGATAACATCTATCATGTTTGTGTTGGACACTCCTTGAGCCATGCACATCATGATGGGAGGTTTTTTCCTACCACCTATTTGGGTCCTTATGGGATCAAAATGATCCTTGAGAAGATTGCATTTCAACATCCCATGAAATGCAAGAGCAGAAATATGATTTGGGAGAATGATAGTCTTCCTTAGGAGAGTGCTAATGAAGAACAAGATGGAATGCATCCACATGTGGATGGATGGGTATGGATGATGAGCAAGGAGCTTGAAAGCTACTTGCAAATCTATGATATTGGGCAGCAAGAGGCTTGGCTGCATTGGTTACTCTTGAAAGAGTTTGGTCATCATCCTCTTTCCAAGGGTATGTGGCAGGATACTTGCATCATAGGGCAGCAAGGAGTATGGACACATTGTGTTGACATAACATTTGTCATGTCAATCACCATGTTTTCACTACATGATTTGGACGATGGAAGTATGAGGAGGCAATAAAAGATTTTGTTGCTTGGGATTTTTTTGGGAGAGCAAGGGCAGATTTTCTCTCACAGTTTTCATGATCTTGCAGGAGTAGAAGATGGCCCTATCATAGTGCAAAGGGTCTAATCCTTGGCCTTAGATGTTCAAGAGGTACTTTCCCCATGGGAGAGACTTCTTATGTATATCATCATTATGGGAGATGCCTTTGACATTCTGCATGTCAAAGATTGGAGCCATGAGTTGGAGGGAGACTATTTGCATAGGCCAATAGCATTGCCACTTTGGAGCTAGGGTTTATTGATGGAGTATCCCTAGGATCACTTCACACTTGATGCACTTGATGGGGACATCTATTACTATTGTGTATTCTTCTTGTCTTGGGTTTCCAAGCATGAGGGAGAGGATTTACAAGCAGCACTTGGTTCATTTCTCTTCAGGGAAGTGTGCCAAACTACTATGGAGGATCCATTCATGGATCCATGTGTCTTCTTAATTCCAACATATGGTGAGATCTTTGTTTTTGCAACACAATACTTGCATGCTCTTACCATCTCTTGGCAGTGCATTGCTCCAAAAGTAAGCAAGCTCTTGATTTTGCTCCATGACCAATGTTGGGCCAAACCATATGATGGAGACAACCATCTCTTATTTGGCCTTGGGTAGATGTTTTTTCATTACATGTATGTTCATTTGATTCATATGATTAACCATGTATCAGGAAACAATCTGCCATGTATTTTTCTGAAGCAGCAGTTTGAAAAACTGCACTGTAACTACATGGGAAACTGTTGGTACTTCCTTGCAGCACATGAAACCTTTAGTATTTCCCTCATATTGATGCTTATCATGACCTATTTTGTTGAGATTTTTCTTATCTCTATTGAGAGCATGATGGGGAGAGGAAGACAGTGTGGGGTAGGCTATCTTGTCTACCATGTACATATTTTCAGCCCACCTACTTTGGAGGCGCTCAAGGTGGAGGAAAATTTTCTGGATTTGCCATGGTGGGAGGCGACTCATTTTGTATGGGTGATTTCTTGGGAAAATATGCTTTCCCAATCCATTTCAGTTCTATCCTTGCAGTTGCTTGAGGACAAGCAACATTTGGGAGGGGAGGACTGTAATATTCCTAATTAACCCAAGCTAATAGGAATATTTCATTTTGATTTGATTTTCTTAATTGATGAATAAAATGTAAAGGAGGACATGTAAACTCCTAAAAACATCAAAATAAATAAATGCCCAATGTGAACAGAGGCAAATTAGGGTAATCTCAATAAAATATCCTTGTATGTGAAAAAGGATTGAGGAGATTGATTGGGTCAACAGGACCAAATCACAGCAATGTCCAGATGCATTGAACCTCCATGTTGATCAACGCAGTTCTAGATGGAGGATATTCATGCGAAAAGGTTTAGAGTTTTGGAAGTGGTTTAGGGTTTCTCAAGCTCTCATCTTATCTAGATGATTTACCTGCAAATTTACAAAAATCAGATTGATCACCCGATGCATTTGAGAGCCATCTTCTTATGCTACCGACACTACAAAATACGCCTCAATCCACATAAATGTATGTTTTGTGTTGGTTCTAGTTGTTTTCTTGGATACTTAGTCTCAAAATAAGGAATTCGAATCAACCCATTGACAGTTCAGGCCATTCTTGATTTTCCTGCACCATCAAATTTACTTCAGATACAGAAACTTCAAGGAAAGGCTAACTTCCTAAGAAGGTTCATTCTAAACTACGTCAAAATGGCTAAAGGATTTACTCAAATCTTGAAAAAGGGGGTTCCCTTCCATTCAAACCAATTTGTGCAAGGTTATTTTGGTGTTGTCAAGGATACTCTTTTCCAAGCATCATTAATGTATCCCCCTAATTATCAAAATGATTATTTCCTATATATCGCCACGGCTGAAACGAGTATTGCTATGGTTTTGGTCCAAGTAGAAGATGGAATTGAACATCTGATCTATTATTTGAGTCATAATCTCAATGATACAAAAGTTAAGTATTTGTACATAGAAAATATTTCCTTGGCAGCTGTTCAAGCTGTCCAAAGATTCTGCCACTACATCCTACACCGAAAGACTATTGTTGTTTCGGATTACAACCCCATGAATTATATCTTATCATGTTAATTGATGGGGGGGGAGTATTCAAAATGGATTGTCATTTTGCGGGAATTTAATCTAGAATTCATGAAATCCAAGTCAAAGAAGTCTTTAGTTTTGGCTGAGCTTCTCTGTGACCTTCCCTATGATAGTACTACAACTACGTCAGAACCATCAATTCTTGATGAGTCTCTGTTTCTAATTGGATCATCTGATCCTTAGAATGGAGATTTCATCATTTAAATCCAAACTCAAAATTTTCGACTTGATACCTCTCGCTCTGAACATCGATGTATTTGATACCAAGCCAAATATTATTTGATCATCGAAGATACACTTTATCTTCGTGATGTTGATACCATTTTGAGAAGGTGCCTCACTCATGAAGAGGACGAAAAGGTTTTAAATTATTTTCATGTTGGGGCTTGTGGTGGAAATTTATCTGGATGCGCTACCATGCAGAAGATACTCTGCGTTGGTTACTTTTGGCCTACCATATTTCGCGATTGCATCCTCGCGGTCAGAAGTTTTCATGCGTGCCCGATTTTTTATCGTAAAATCCGCAAATCCCCAGCGCCAATGCATCCTGTTGTCTCTATGGGACCATTTTTGAAATGGGGTATTGACTTCATGATTTGTAACCCTCATTTGTTTGGGGGGCATGGTTATATTATTGTCGCAATCGACTACTTTACCAAATGGGCCAAAGCGATGCTACATTCAACAACACAGGACAGACATCTACATTGTTTTTCTTTAATCATGTTATTGCATGGTTTGGGGTCCCACAAGCTATAGTTACAGATCATGGGAAGCATTTTCGCAACCACATGATGACTGAATTAACTACCAAGTTAGGATTGTCACATGATAATTCTACTCCTTATTATCCATAATCAAATGGACAAGTTGAGGCTATCAACAAAATTATTATATGTATGCTTCAACAAATGATAGGATTTCGTAAAAGAAAATGGCATTTGATTCTATACTCTGTCTTGTGGGCATACCGAACCTTAGTGAGAAATGAAATTGGATTTACTCCCTTTCAATTGGTGTATGGTCTAGAAGCTATCTTTCCAATCCAATGTGAAATATCGTCGTTAAAACTCGCAATCGACTTGTTACCTAACAACTAAGAAGAAGAAGTGTGTCTTTTTAACCTCATCCATCTTGATGAAACACGTCTGTTAGAAATATTGTCATTGATGGCAAAGAAGGCAAAGAACAGCAGCAGGGAATATGTACAGCAGAAGGCAAAGGCAGAGGTTGAGCAGCGCTAAAGCAGAAACAGGAAAAGGAGACAGGCTAAAATTATAACGATTAGTCCCCAAAGGCCTGACAGAAAGCAGATTGGCTTTGGTAAATGAGAAGACAAGCTATTATTGAAACCACAACTTTCATTGTGAATGCATGCCTCAAGTAGAGGATATATATATTAAATAATTCTAGAATCGCACCTCCCACCCGCGTTATACATTTAATATAACACAAATATTATTCCGAGAATCGACAACCTCGGCGAGCAAAGTATATATATATATATATATATATATATATATATATATATATATATATATATATATATAGATACAAAACGTATTCCAGGAATCACATAACCCATTGGCAAAGTATACATATATATCAGTTATATAAGTGGAGCACTTTATTATAAGAACCAAGCTTTATACGGTGGGACCCCTCTGTAATATTAAAACAAGCACCTACAGTTACATTTTTTTGAGTGAGCTGGAAAAGAAATGAAAAGGAAGAAAGCGAAGAGGTATGGCTGTCCATTCCAAATTCTTTGAGGAATGCTAACAGTCACAAGAAAATTCTTATAAATAATATCATCTAGATATGCAAGTAGAAGTTAGAGAGAGTAAGTCTAGAGAAGGCAGAGTATAGAAGTGTAAGGCAGAGAAGACTAAAAGAAGAGCAGAAAGAGAAGCTACAGAACAAAGCTGATATCTGAGGTAAATAAGCAAACATTCAGTTTGGAAAATTGAGGAAGTTGGAGCTTCCCTATCAAGTTGCATCTTGATAGCTGTCAGTTGTAGCTGACTAAGGTTGGAGCCTCCTATAAGTTGGTGCCTGCAGAAAATCAAAGGGAGTTGGTGCTTCCTTGCAAGTTGTAGCTTTCAGAATTGAGGATAGATCCTCCTGTAGGTTGGTGCCTGCAGAAAATAGTGGTGAGAGGGAGTTGGAGCTTGCCTTTGCATCGCAAAAATAATAAGATGTGGTTTTCTCCCTTTATGGGTTTCCACTTACATTTTTTGTCTTTGTGTGTGTTTCTTATGTGTTGATGTGATTCTTTCAATCCGCTTAATTGTTTGCTGCTCTCAACATAAGTGTGGTGTCACATTAATTTACCATTGGCTGCAACATTTTAATATTGTTCACAAATTAGGTTATAAATAAATTTGGTGAAAATTTTGGAAATCTTATGTATGTATTAAACTGATTCACCTCCCCCCTCTCAGTTTAATTAAAGATCCAACAATTGGTATCAGAGTGTGTTCTTTTGTACAAGTCAAACAATTGAAAGGAGATCCTAGGTTCCCAAGATGGCTAGTAAAGAAGGATGCTCAACCAATAAAGCCCCTTTCTTCACTGGTGAAAATTATGCTTTCTGGAAAATCAGAATGAGGACATACATAATGTCTCTAGGAATAGAAGTATGGGCTACTGTGGAATTAGGATATGCCCAAAAGGCAACTGAAACATAGAAAGAAACAAAACAAGATTTTGTGGCTATCGCAAAAGCCATGAATGCCATCCTGAATGGATTGTGTGAAGCAGAGCTTATTAAAGTAATGCACAAATACTCTGCCAAAGAAATATGGGATACTCTTGAGAACATACATGAGGGAGACAAGAAAGTGAAGACTGCCAAACTTCAAGTCTATAGAGCCCAGTTTGAGAACTTAAGAATGAATGATGATGAAGACATTGCCAGTTTCTTCCTAAAAGCTGCAGAAATTATTAACAATATGAAAGCTCTTGGAGAAAAAATGCCAGAGAGTATAATTGTACAAAAATTCTAAGATCTCTTCCATCCAGATTTAATCCAAAGGTGTCTGCAATAGAAGAAACAGCTGATTGGGAGACCTTGACCATGAACCAGTTACTTGGAAATCTAACAGCCTATGAAATGAGGCTCCCACAGAAGAAGCCAAGTATGAGGGAAGCAGCCTTTAAAACAGAAAAGAAGAAAGAAGAAGAGGAAGAAATATGCTCTTGCTCAGATGAAGAAGAAGCAAAATTTGTCAAGAAACTGGATAGAGGCTCAGGTAAATACAAAGGTAAACTTCCTTTCAAGTGCTTTAACTGTGGAAGAGTTGGACACTATGCTGCTAAGTGTCCTCACAAGAAAGCAAGGAATCAGGCTCAAGAGTCAGAAAAGAATAAAACAAAGAACTGGCAGAAGGGAAAGAAGTTCAGTAGAAAATCTTTCTATGCTCAACAAGACAGCAGTACATATGAAGATTCAGATGAACACTCAAGTGAAGAAGGAACCTCAGATTTTTTATTGATGGCCATAGAAGATCTTGAGGGACTCCTACTAGAAGATGAAGAAGAAGAAGGGGAAGTCGACCTCGAGGGGGACCTAAGAAGTGCTCTGGAGGAGATTGAGAGACTCAAACTAAAATGCAGAAAACAAAAAGAGATTCTCCTCAAATGTGTGAAAGAAGAACAAAATTTAGAAGTCCTCATGCTGCTGAAGTTAAGGCTTGAAGAAGTCGAGAAGATAAAAGATATGTTACTTCAACAAATCAAGGATAAAACCCAAGAACAAGAGAAGTTGGAGGAAGAAGTGGTATGTCTCAGGAAGAAACTAGAAAATGCTCAAAGGACAGTGGTTATAAACTCCTCTCAAACAACAAGCTCTAGCAAGTTGAATGATATCCTGGTTGCTCAAAGATCCCCAATGATAAAAACAGGAATAGGCTATGAAGGAGAATCGAGTAAAGGCAAAGAAAAGGAAAACAAAAATATAATTTTTGTAAAAGAAAAGAAGACTGATGAAGAAGTCCAGCCAATTCCTACAAAAGAAGAAACATGTAATAAGGATGATAGAGATCAGAAGAAATCTCTAGTAACAAAGAATGCAATAAATACTAAAATGACAGAAAAAGAATCATATGTCCCTAAGTATGTCAAATTTGGAAGCCATTAAGGGAGATCCTTCCCTCCCATGAAGAATGCCACCTGTTATGTCTGCCACAAGCCGGGACACATTGTTGCATATCGTTATGCAAGGAAGAGTAATTCAAACCTGCAAAAGATGCAAACAGTGAAGAGACTGTCTCAAACAAACAAATGGAGAAAACAACCTTACATCAGGTATGCAAATAATTTCTATGGTTATTGTTTTTATTGTGAGGAATTTGGCCATAAAATTACTGAATGTAGAAAGTATGGAGAAATATGGATGTTCAACACCTCAAGGAGGTTTATGAATCAAAAAAATTTTGTTCATACTCACAATTCTGCAAAAACCATGATCAAATGTTGTATATGCAATCAAGTTGGAAATATACCTTCCAAATGTTCTTTGAAAGGATGTGATTCATCAACTCAAAAAAGATACCAAAAAAAATTATGCCTCCAATGGATAAAGAAGGAGAATAAGTGTGACTTAGCTCTAACTGCTCAAGACCTGAAAAGTCAGTGGTACCTGGACAGTGGCTGCTCAAAACACATGACTGGAGACAAAAGAAAGTTTATAACTCTTGATGAAAATAAATCTGGTAATGTTACTTTTGGCAATGATAAATCAGGCAAGATCAAGGGAAAAGGATCAGTCAGCATAGACAATGGCAAAGGAAAGGCCCAAGATGTATTATTTGTAGATGGGCTGAAAGCGAATTTACTAAGTGTTAGTTAGATGTGTGACAAAGGCTGCGAAGTTCTCTTTAGGGCACAAGATTGTGAAGTCAGATCAAGCACCATAGGTAAGACTCTGCTCAAATGAGTTCGAACAGAGAGTAATGTTTACATTGTGAAAGAGGAAGATGAAGCATGTCATCTTAGCAAACTTGAGGAGTCATGGTTATGGCATAAAAGATTGGGACATCTCAGCTTCGATCACATCATCAGACTAAGCAAGAAGAAAGTTGTCAGAGACATGCCAGAAATAAAGAGGCCTTCTAATACCATATGCAAATCTTGTCAATTGGGTAAACAGACCCGCACATCCTTTAAGGCCAAAGAGGAGTTATCAACAAGAAGACCACTCCAGCTTGTGCACATGGATCTGTGTGGACCTGCAAGAACTAAAACACCAAGTGGAGAATCCTACTTCATGCTGATAATAGATGATTTCTCCAAAATGACATGGGTTGCTTTTCTGAAGAATAAATCGGAAGCTCTGGACAAATTCAAAATATTTAAGGCATTAGCCGAAAATCAGACAGGATGCAAGCTGAAATGCATCAGATCAGACAGAGGAGGTGAATTCACAGATTATGACTTTGCTGACCTATGCAATGAACATGGCATAAAAAAACAATTTACTATTGCAGGGACACCTCAGCAGAATGGAGTATCAGAGAGACAAAACAGATCTGTTCAACAAATTGCCAGAGCCATGATGCAAGAGAATAATATTCCTCAAACCTTCTGGGAAAAAGCAGTACACACAACAGTACATATCCTTAATAAAGCTCACCTAAGGCCAAGCAGTGACAAGACTCCCTACGAACTGTGGCATGGAAAGCCAGCTTCAATCAAACATTTCAAAATCTTTGGCAGCAAGTGTTACATAAAGAATAATGATGAAAATATTGGAAAATTTGATGCAAGAGCAGATGAAGGAATATTTCTAGGATATGCATCCAAAAGCAAAGGGTACAGGTGCTACAACAAGACTCTTCGGAAAATAGTAGAAAGCATTGATGTGAGATTTGATGAAGAACTTCCAAACAATACAAGAGAAACAGACTGTTGTAGTCCATCAGACAACCATGAAGAAGAAAACCAAGATGATGAGGAAACAAGCAAGACAACAGAAGATACAGAGCTGAGTTCTAAAGCTCCCTCAAGATATACTCAAAAGAACCATCCTGAAGATCAGATCATTGGAGACAAGAGAGTAGGGGTCCAAACAAGAAGGCAGCTAATAGAACAAACTGAAGAGGTATACATAGCCATGTTGTCACAAATAGAGCCAAAGAAATTTTAAGAATCCAGCAAGGATAAGTCTTGGATGAATGCTATGAATGAAGAATTGGACCAAATTGAGAAAAATAATACCTAGGAACTAGTTCCTAGACCCACTGAGAAAAATGTCATAGGGTCAAAATGGGTATTCAAAAATAAAATGAATGAGGAAGGACAGGTAATCAGGAACAAAACTAGACTTGTCTGCAAAGGATATTCACAAATCGAAGGACTTGATTATGATGAAACATTTGCCCCTGTAGCCAGAATGGAAGCTATCAGAATGTTCCTGGCATTTGCTTGCTACCAAAACTTCAAAGTATATCGAATGGATGTAAAATCTGCATTTCTGAATGGAGACTTAGAAGAAGAAGTCTACATGGAACAACCAGAAGGCTTCTCATTGATAGACAAAGAAGACTATGTGTGCAGACTGAAGAAAGCCCTATATGGACTGAAACAGGCTCCTCGTGCTTGGTACTCAAGACTGGATAAATATTTGCAAAAATAGGGTTTTAAGAGAGGTGGAGTAGACAACAATCTATACATAAAAGCCCATAAAAATGAACTCTTGATTGTTGTAGTATATGTTGATGACATTATGTTTGGAAGCAACAGAGATGAACTAGCAAAAGGGTTTGCTGATGAGATGAAAACAGAGTTTGAAATGTCTATGATTGGAGAGCTTAGTTTCTACTTGGGACTGCAAATTCAGCAAAAGAACACAGGCACATTCATCTCTCAGGAAAAATACTTAAAAGAAATGCTGAAAAGATTCAAAATGGAGGACTGCAAACCTGTGACTACCCCCATGATCATGGGATGCAAGCTGTGTGCTGATGATGGGTCTGCAGATGTAGATCAAAAACTCTACAGATCCATGATAGGAAGCCTGCTGTATTTGACAGCATCAAGACCAGACATCATGCTAGCAGTAGGAGTAGTGGCTAGATATCAAGCAACACCTAAACAAAATCACCTTCTTGCAGTCAAAAGAATATTCAGATATCTACAAGGAACTACACAGTATGGACTTTGGTATCCTAAAGGAAAAAGCTTCACTTTGACAGCATACACAGATGCAGACTGGGCCAACTGTGTGGATGACAGGAAAAGTACAAGTGGAGGTGATTTCTATCTAGGAAAAAGTCTGGTGGCATGGTTAAGCAAGAAACAAACATCTATCTCTCTGTCTACAGCAGAAGCAGAATATATAGCAGCAGCAACATGTTGTACACAAGTCATGTGGATGAAGCAAACTCTTCAAGACATGAAGGTAAGAATTGATGAACCTATCTCAATTAAATGTGATAATACAAGTGCTATAAGTATATCTAAAAATCCTGTACTTCACTCAAAAAATAAACATATTCCAATCAAGTATCATTTTCTACGAGAACAAGTCGCTTAGAAGATAGTAAAACTGGAGTATGTACCAACAAAAGAACAGACAACAGATATATTTACTAAACCACTTGCCAGAGAACCATTCGAATATTTGAGAGACAGACTAGGGGTAGTATCTGTAGATGCTACTCTATAATATGAAGAGAAAGCACAGTTTCAGGGGGAGAACAAAAACGGAAATATCATTCTCAGGGGAGATTAACCAGGCAAGGGAAGCATAAAACAGGTCCACAGGATCAAAGAGCTATAAAACATATATTGGCTCACTATATCAGATAGAGACAAAACGTATATTCAAATTCAATAATCCTTAAAGTGTTCTCTCAACAAGTCCTGTACAACATTCTGGAGCAGCAGGGTACAAAGTCAGAATATGGTGGTCTAAACCCAAATCAAAGAAAGGAAATGCAATGACAGAGCTTATACGGAGAAATGAGGCGCCATTGCCATTGATGTCAAAGGGGGAGGAAGAGCAAGCAACAAAAGAAAGGATTAAAACAGGTAAATAGAGGAAGTGTATTGCCATCAATGCCAAAGGGGGAGACTGTTAGAAATATTGTCATTGATGGCAAAGAAGGCAAAGAACAGCAGCAGGGAATATGTACAGCAAAAGGCAGAGGCAGAGGTCGAGCAGCGCTGAAGCAGAAATAGGCAAAGGAGACAGGCTAAAATTATAACAGTCGAATACAGAGGCACAACGAAACGGCCGAGAAGTAGAGACAGAGGCAGAGACACAGCTGTCATTCCGAGAATCGCTACCTCAGTCGGGGGATATATATAACACAAATATTATTCCGGGAATCGCTTAACCTCCAGCGGAAAAGTATATATATATATATATATATATATATATATATATATATAGATATACCAATCGCATCCAGGAATCGCATAACCCATTGGCAAAGTATACATATATATCAGTTATATAAGTGGAGCGCTTTATTATAAGAACCAAGCTTTATACGGTGGGACCCCTCCCCAATCGCAATCGGAGATCGCAAGGGGAGCGGAACATCACAACAGAAAGTTGCGATTGCGATTGAGTTCTGGATCCGATGGGTTATAAATCACGATTGATATATGTTTTAAGTTCCGTGAATAGTGGTCAATCACATCGGCATTAGTCAATCGCATCGGAAAGAAACAAACCATCGCAACACATATTAAAAGAATTGCGATTGCGATTGAAAACCCGGACCCGATGGCCGTATAAACAATGGTTAATATATATTTGAATTCCGGCCTAATCGCATCGGAGATTATAAGAGCATCGGAACATGCAACAAAGAGTTGCGATTGCGATTGCGATTGGAAGTTCCGGACCCGATGGATGTATGAATTATAATTCAAACGTGTTTGAAGTCCTTTCCCAATCACATCGGAAAAATACAATGAACAGTGGCCAATCGCATCGGAGAATATAAGAGTTGCGATTGCGATTGGAAGCCCGGACCCGATGGGCGTATAAACGATGGATGAGATATATTTGAAGTCCAGCATGATCGCATTTCTGGAGTTAGAGTTGACAAAGAAACATGCAAGCGCAAGGTGCGATTGCGATCAATCGCAATCGGAGCAGGAGTGATCAATTGCAATCGGAGGAGACTCATTGCATCGGGAAGTGTGTCAAGTAGGCCCAAAAGGTGTTCTTATATGTTTAAAAAGTCTTCATTATATTACGCTGAGAATTGATTTAAAAAGGAAGTTTGTATGTATGCCGAGAGTTGAAATTACTTATATGTATATATGAAAGGGCACTGTTATATATATATATATATATAACATTGTTGCGGTGGTATTAAAGATGTGCCGCGTGGTCCATGGGTTGTATGTATATGCCTCAGCTTAACGGGAGGGCAATTATTAATATACAACGATTGTGATCTATGTTCGTTCCGCTTGCGGAACTTCCACATCAACAAGACACTTATTGTATGAAAGATGTTGGGATATGCCCAGATTTAAAAGGCAGCAGTTACACCTCAGCAGAGGACAGAAAAGCAAACAGAGCTGAAAAGAGATAAAGCACAGTCAAAGAAAAGACAAATGCGCAACGATCCAAAAGGCTGTATGAGTGAGCTGGAGCTCTCATTGTAATTAAATGTAAATATTTTTAATTGATTTATATTGTTGTGATGCATTGGCAAGTCTCTAGAGGAAAAACAAATATCCCACTGTAATATTAAAATAAGCACCTACAGTTACATTTTTTTTGAGTGAGCTGGAAAAGAAATGAAAAGGAAGAAAGCGAAGAGATATGGCTGTCCATTCCAAATTCCTTGAGGAATGCTAACAGTCACAAGAAAATTCTTATAAATAATATCATCTAGATATGCAAGGAGAAGTTAGAGAGAGTAAATCTAGAGAAGGCAGAGTATAGAAGTGTAAGGCAGAGAAGACTAAAAGAAGAGCAGAAAGAGAAGCTACAGAACAGAGCTGATATCTGAGGTAAATCAGCAAACATTCAGTTTGGAAAATTGAGGAAGTTGGAGCTTCCCTATCAAGTTGCAGCTTGATAGCTGTCAGTTGTAGCTGACTGAGGTTGGAGCCTCCTGTAGGTTGGTGCCTACAGAAAATTGAAGGGAATTGGTGCTTCCTTGCAAGTTGTAGCTTGTAGAATTGAGGATAGAGCCTCCTGTAGGTTGGTGCCCGCAGAAAACAGTGGTGAGAGGGAGTTGGAGCTTGCCTTTGCATCACAACAATAATAAGATGTGGTTTTCTCCCTTTATGGGTTTCCACTTACATCTGCTGTCTCTGTGTGTGTTTCTTATGTGTTGATGTGATTCTTTCAATCGGCTTAATTGTTTGCTGCTCTCAACATAAGTGTGGTGTCACATTAATTTACTATTGGCTGCAACATTTTAATACTGTTCACAAATTAAGCTATAAATAAATTTGGTGAAAATTTTGAAAATATTATGTATGTATTAAACTGATTCACCCCCCCCTCTCAGTTTAATTAAAGATCCAACAAAAAATATTTTATCTTATTTTTCTCTAGGTATAAATAACTAAGTCATTATTTAGTTATTATTAAACAAATAATAATTAAACAAATCATTAGTTGTTAATTATTCCTTAACCCTATTCTTGAAATGATAAATAAATCATTTATTTGTTTATTATTTCTAAATAAAGCTGTTTAACAGATTTAAATACCTTTTCCCTCCAACAAAATATAATAAAATATTCCAAGCGGTTAGATCTAGATATTGGTTAATAATATTTGCTATTCGCCATTATCGAGGATAACTCAATATTTTTTTATAAATGGGAGTGTTTTCCATTCATTATTTTATCACTTTCATGGTCGCGCTTTGATCATTCTCATTGCTGCTACTATTTTCTTGCTTCTTGAGCTCCCATAGAGTTCAACACATTTTGGGTTTTCTATACCATTGAGAGAGAGAAACTGCTGGATCTGAAGTGTTGAAGACAACCAAGAACCCATCCCATTGAGGGGGACTGGTTACATCATTCTTTGTTCCCTTCCTAGGTGTTAAAATACATATAAAATTCTTTATATCTTGTCTTGTCCATTGGATGCATGGAGCAACTCTTATTTCTTTTTACTGTTTAACTACTTTTACTGCATATATCTTGGTTTTTGCAACATTTGTTTTGACTATCTATTGCAGATCTAAGGAAGTTAAGAAACTATATTTGTTGTTAGGGATGTTTGTCATACACAGCGAAAGTGAGCTATTTTCGTACACTTGCGTTAAGAATTTACACTAACAAATGACGACTCCACTGTTGTAATTCAGATTCTTGCGTGACCAACTGATTCAGTAACTAGGGTTTTTCTTCAGCTATTTTTAGTCTCTTGATGTATTTTTTAAAATTTTATGCCCTAAAACAGTAAAAATTTTAACTTCCGTGTGTTTATGGGTGTTTTCCACTAGTAACAGGGATCAGTCGTGCTAGAGACGACAACTTTTTCCACAACTTGCTGCCCGAAGATACCGGATCTGGAACTCAGAATTTTTGGCCCAGAACCTGCGATTTATGCCTGAACTCGCAGATATCACCCAAAAAATGCATTTTCCACAATTTATAGGTCAGTACCTACAAGCTTCAACTTTTTTCTGAGTTTTTTGTGTGACAGATAGGGTTTTCTGCAAGCACTGTTCTAGGTTTTTTGACCTCTGTATCAACCCTTATTAGGCACGGATATGCTCATTTGTCTCCTTAAAGTAGAAGCAAGCCCCTTAGGGTTTCAGTACACTTCCACCTTTCTAGGAGGAGTTTAGCTGAGTAGGTAGTCTCAGATTTTAGAGCGCTTTCAACCATTATTTAGGGTCTGATCTATCCTTCTTTCAGGTCTCTCTTGATCGGTTATCATTCCATCCAAAAACCCCTCTTGATTTTTTTTTAGTCTCTCCCTTAGAGTTCCCTTGTTTCCCCTAGGGTTTTAACCTTTCGCCTCCCATTTTACAGCATTTTTCCCTCCGATTTCTTGCTTTTTTCTGCACCTTTTCCAATGGATTTGAGTCATTATATCCCTATCCCTTAGACCTTAGATATTCTGGCCATCTTGTGTGTTTTGAGTTAATTTCACCCGTCTTTTAGACTAGTTGTTTGGGAAGCCTTCTTTTGGGTTGAATTTATGCATTTGTAGTTGTTTATTTTACTATCGTTTCAGTTTTATTTATAGTAGTTCAACATTTTTTCTTCTTTATACAACCGCCTGGGCTTACTTAAAATTAACACGCGAATTGCACACATGCACACCTAAAGTGAAGATCACTTGGTTTTCACCGCCAAGCAAAGACATAAACATTGTAATTAATTTATTTGCCTCACTTAGCCTTTGTTTATCACTCTTCAACATTTTTGTGTCATTTGTGACTTGCCACCATTGCGCCCTTAAGGCGTTTATCCAAGAGACTTCAAGGCCTTCACCCTCAATTTACATTAGGAAGACTTATTTCACCATGTAGGATCCGAGTTATTCCCCTGCTGAGTCCCCATACTGGCTCTGATTCTGGTTCATAGAGTTACTCCTTTGATTCCGAATCGGGTTCCCCTCCACGTCATACCGTCATCATGTCAAGCATGCAAGTGTTGGTCCTCAAGCTAGTGGTGGCCCCAGACCTAAAGCTAGAGCTACTACTAGTGGAGCCGCTACTAGAACCTTCCTGACTAATCCTTTGCTACCTATTATGGTAGGTTTAAGCCTTCCCAATTTCATCCAGTTAATCAATGACCCTATACTCCACAATCCAGGTTGGATTGCTATGAAAACTAAGCTTCCTTCCGACATTCCTAAGTTTGAAGGAAACACTAGAGAGGACCTTACTAATCCTGTCCGCTCCTTTCACATGTGGTGTTCTTCCAATTATATCGCCGATGACTCCATCCGCCTTCGGTTATTCCAACGCACACTCACTGAAGAAGCTAAAAAGTGGTATGTCGACTAGGCCGCTACCTCTCATTCCACTTTTGCGATTCTTGCTAAAGTGCTTCTATCCTACTTCCAGCTACTCTCCGCTATGATACCCTTACCGAATTGTTGACCACATTCCGTCAAAATTTTGCCAACCGCCTTTCTGACCATGTCCAAGAGTGGTGTAGAAGGAGAAGCTTGTGTTGAGCTCCTACATTCGACGACCATGTCTATATGGATTCGTTTCTCAGAACGCTTTTTCATTCTATTGGTAAAATTTCGTGTCTCACTTTCCTCAGACTGAGGAAGAATCTCTCCAAGTTGTGTTTAAATATGACTCGATCTACACCCAATTTGGTTATGTTTATACTGTTTTACAGGATTTTCCTAGACCTAGTGGTGCCAATGCATTGGGGGAATCTCATGCCGCCGAAGGTATCGTTGGATATCTTTCACATACTTATAATCATCTTTCCATGGGTTATGGTTTTCCTCAGGGAGGGAATAGCTCCTCCAACACTAATCCTCCTCCCGACAACATGTATCCAGGACAAAGCACGCCTTACACATTTTCCCAACTGCATCAACCAATGCCAGGGCCAGCTATTGCTCAACCTATTTACCCCAATGTTTCTCAAACTAATTTCTATCGCTATCCATAGTCCGGTGCTCTAGCTCCTTCGGAATCAACATCCCAGTCACTTGTGCTTTCTTAGCCTCTGCCACATTAGCCACCTCCCCCTCAGGGTCAGGTGTATGCACATCGGAGTGCGAATAATCCTCCTAATTCGAAGAAAAATAGGAAAGGCAACCAGAACCAACCAACACAGGGAAATCAAGGGCACTAAGGTAAGAAACCAAACACACCCCAAGCGAACCAGCCTAACACTACAAACCAAAAATAGGGCGATCAAACCAAGCAGAACATGCCTCTTTGTACGAACAAGCCTTATTCTTGTTGTGGTGTCCATGGCCATTATACTCATGATTGTCCCCTTTTACCCCTTGGATTACAATATCCTATTGGGTCGTAGATATACTTAGCAATGTCTGCTGTCGTATCTGCGGTTCACCATAATATGTGCTTTCCTCACAATGGAAATATCGTCACCATCAATTAGTTGACATATTACAAACCAAAGTCTCAGACCTCCCCTGAGTCTATGATATATTCAGTGGCCGATAAGCAACCAGTCGCACCTATCACTCGTGTTTCACCAAGGGTCTATAAAGATTCCACCTTACTTGGTGCATTCCCTAGTTTTCCCCCTATTATCACTGACCCCAGCTTATCGAATTTTTTCATGATGCAATCGTCTTGGGCTAGACACAAGCAGTCCGGTTCGACCAGCCAGCAGTCAACGCCTCTGTAACCTGCTGGTGGTCACTCGACAGAGCCTTCAAGACCTTCTACTCAAGGACTTGTTGGAATCACGATTGCCGTTAGACCAAAACCCGCAGGCTTAGTCTCTGATACAATTGCCAGAGTTAGAATCCACGAGAGGCGGTTAGTCCATGTCGCGAAACACACGGGGAGAGTTGAACCCAATGTCCAACAATCTCCCCCCCAACGCGAGCTAGGTGAGTTTCAAACTCGAGACCGGTCGCTCTGATACCACTTTTTGGATCATGATTGCTGGTAGACCAAAACCTGCAGGCTTAGTCTCCGCTACAATTTCCACTGTTGGGATCCATGAGAGGCAGTTAGTCCATGTCGCAAAAAACACGGGGAGCGTTAAACCCAATGTCCAACAGGACCTTCTTCCTCTGCTGGTGTCTCTTCTAGCCCTTTTCAACTAGGAATGGTTCCCACTAGCCTTAACCATTTGGGAGCCGTTCCGTAGGCCATTACCCTTCCGGTTAGATACCCTTTCTCTTTCCTACTTCTGGAGTCTTTTTGGTGCCTGTTATGGTGATGTTGAGCCTTCCCAGTTTGGCCTTGGGGATCCCAGTCTGGTACATCGATCCCCCAACCAACCCTTCACCTGGTCAAATAAAACCTTATATCGCTATGACCCCAGTCCAACCGGTCGCTATGACCTCTCCCTTTGCTTCAGTGCCTTAGCCAGCTTAACAGGAATCTACTCCTGTTGCAAAATCATCTGGTGAGGGGGGGAAAGCCAAAAAGAAGGAACCTAAGGACAAGTCCCCCCAAAAAACTCTCGCTCCTCCTAAGCCTCTAAGGCAGTCACCTCTGTGCGCTTTGTGTGATGTTGTTGGGCATGCCACCCATAATTGTCCTGAGCTTCGTCGTATCAAACCTGTGGTCAACTATACGTTTCCTGAATCCAATATCCTAGAGGTCCATGTTACCTTACCCGATTCAACTAAGAAAATCAAATCTTTGCGCACGAACCACCCTTGTTCTTTGTGTAATCTTTATGGCCACTATTCTCACCATTTTCCCTGTCTCGACAACTTTCATGACACCCTTGAGGCTGTTCACGAAATAGAGGCCACTCGTAGTGGATTCTGTACTCCTCTACTTATGAGTTTTGCTTCAGCAGAACCAGGGGACATTTCTGCACCCATTGTGATACCTCTTGTTATGAGGCATTCTAATCTACGGATAAACTGAGTCTTCCCTGAGTGTGGTGTTTCTTCACTCAGAACAACATAGGAAAGGTAAATTATTTTCTCTCTAAGATAAATAGATAAACAGAAGATGAAGAGACTTACTTGTGATCCTTCTCTCTCGTTCTTCTTCTTTCATCACTCTCGATCCAACTGAACTCACCAGATCAATACCTGTAATCAAAACCAGAAGACATCAATCGACGATACAAATATACAATATCTATCTATCATAACCAGATTTAATTGAATAAATATGATAATACATGCACATATTGAGAATACATTCACAAAAGATAATCACATATATGAGAGAAAGAAAAAATATCTTTATTGCAGTATTAGGAGGAATAGATTACAACCAGTCGATTAGTTCGTTGTCAACCTTCTCTAACTTCATCCCATCCTCATCACACTAAGAATCAATCTAGCAGCATCACAGTACTTCATCTCTCCAAGAATCAAGAATCCAACAACATAACACTACACAAATTTCTTCCTCCCTTGCACTTAGATGAGCGCTCAATTTATAGGGAAATTGTAGGTAGTTTCTCAATAAATGATATTAAATGGCTTTCTAATAATAGATGAGACATGTTTCCAGGTTCAATGGTGATGGATGAACACATGTATTCGAAGTATGACACCTATGAGCTCTTCTAGAAGGCACTGGACATGTGGATATTCCCTGAACAATGATGATTTATCTCCCAGGAGACCAATGCACCTTTAAGTGTCAGGAAGTGCTTTGCAGAGAACCCTTGCATGGGGGTAAGTGCTTTGAAATTCACTTAGGCCCATTCAAAGGAGTTTTGATGAGCCAATGGGTCATTTTGGCTATAATTCAAACATTGAAACTCTCATGAATTAAATCTATCAATGGAATGAATTATCTAGGGCATGTAGCAACTAAATTAGGGGATGATAGACCCTATTTTTATTGAATTAGGAGATGATAGACCCTATTCATAATAGTCTTAGGGATGATGCCCTAATTGACCTATAACAGATGCCCCCTAAAGCATGAAGTCAAAATAATGATAATATTTTTATGATATGATTTAGATGTGATGAGTAGGATATGAAGCAGATGGTGACATGCATCAATTTGTAATACATTACATCATCATATCTTGTACATATTGGACATGAATTAAAGAGGGAGGCATACCCATGCTCAGCACATAAACTATCATAACATGTACATAAATCATAAATTCACCTATAGATATAGACATGCCTACCGACATAGGCCCATGTTAGGATGACCATCTGTATGTAAAGCCATCGTACGGATGATGTGGTACAATTCCTAAAATCGTAGCCCGAATGGATAAAACTAGACCAAGGGTCTTCTATCTCGTTTACACGATCATTCAAGTACAAGTATAACCATGCGAATATGTGATCTGAAGTCGAACATGGTATGACATCGTCTGATTACCAGATAATGATGTAAGCCATTAAGAAAAGCGAGAGAAGCCACCGCTTATGTTAATGGTTCTCAAGGTACTGCAGTACAATTTTTAAGGCATGAATAGATGATTTGATATCGAATGCCAAAAATTTTTTTTGGTCGAAGGTCTGTGATGCCAACCTATTGCCGGAAGCGAGAAACCTGCCGTTGTTGTAAGCAAGTTACAAGGTACTGGAAAGATGTTTCTAAGTCAACTTAATAGATGATGAGATGATGTAGACATGAAGCAAATCGTCGTAGATATGACATGAAACATGAGTAATGATTTTGGAGACAAAATGTGATTTGATGAAGCAATGTTCAGGGATGTCGGTCATGAAAATGAAGGTTTATGAGTATTGTGGAAGATGAGGAATTACTGGATGAATTCTCTTCAACATATCAGCGACACTGAATGGATTGGCAACATTGGCCTGAAACCAAAGTGATGAATGGTATGATAGACCATAGGTATGATAAACCGTCAAGAAGATTACCCAACCCAAAGCCATAGAGATGAAGTGAAAGTTTCATGTTCAAGAGCGACCTACTACCATAAAGTGTTTTGTTATTTTTCCAAAATTTTCCCCAGTCATTGCTGACTAGTACCTCTTTATTTTTTAACAAGCTTGAGGAGGGTAACATATGCTTGATCTATAATTTGACCCTTAGGGTGAATCCATCGATATTTGATGATTTAATGAGTCTAGCGATAGTGAAATTAATTGTCATGATCGGACAAGTCCGTCGCTATTTGATGTTTTAACGAATCTAACGAAAATGAAAACTCGGTCCTTTTTCATGTTTAGAGAGTTTGAAAAAGGGACGAAAAGAAAACTCCATGAGTACTTTTTCGTAAATTTGTCACCCAGGTCTGAAAAAGTGTAAAATGACACCTGAGAAAACCTCTTAGCCATGTTCGAATAAGGTGTTCCTTTTTTGTAAATAATCTATCTTAGTCTAGAAAAGGGTTAAACTTATATTGAGTAGATGTCATTTAATTTCCTTTTAGGAGATCGAAAAGAAAATTTCTCGGCATTCTTTTTACATTAACAGAGTTTGAAAAGAGATAAAAGAAGACTCTAGGGGGGATCCTTTTTTCATATTTAACAGAGCTTGAAAAAGAGATAAAAGTGTGCTCTGGCCGACTTTCAATTTAATTTACGAGAAAGAAAAAATGGAAAGAAATCAACATTTTCATGTGTTTTACGAGAATGAAAAGATAGCAAAATAAGCTTGGGATTCTCATGAGTTTAACGAGTCTTGAAAATAATAATTGAAATGGACTCGAGATAGGTTTCATTTTTAACCAAGCTTGAAATAGATAAAAAACTATGCTTTAAAGTGGTTTCATTTTTACACAAGCTTGAAATAGAGAAAAATATACTTGAAAGTGGTTTCATTTTTACCCAAGCTTGAAATAGAGAAAACTATGCTTGAAAGTTGTTTCATTTTTACACAAGATTGAAACAGAGAAAACTATGCTTGAAAGTGGTTTCATTTTTACCCAAGCTTGAAACAGGGAAAACTATGCTTGAAATTGGTTTCAATGCCCCCCAAGCTTCATTTATTTCACTTAAGTAGACTATTGGTTACTGATAGCTGGATGGAATGAAGATTCATCATAGGGTAGGATTTGTTTCATTTTTTAATGAGCTTGACACATGAAAAGAACCATGCTCATAAGAATCTGTTTCATTTTTTAATGAGGTTGACACAGTAAAAGGAACTATCCTCATGACGTGATTCCTTTTTTAACGAGGTTGACACAGTAAAAGAACAATCCTTAGGCACTTGCTTCATTTTTTAACGAGGTTTACATAAGAAAAATAACTATCCTCAAGGAAGCCTGTTTCATTTTTAACGAGGTTGACACAGTAAAAGAACCATCCTGAAGGAAACCTGTTTCATTTTTTAACGAGGTTGACACAGTAAAAGAACCATCCTCATAAGAATCTATTTCATTTTTTAACGAGGTTGACACATTAAAAGGAACTATCCTCATGGCGCAACTGGACCAGTGAGTGTGCACTGGAAAAGGCAGAGTCTAACGTAATCATCATTCAAGGAGTTAGATGATCACCACAAACGATAAGTCATAACATGCGTAGACCGGTCTTCTCCAGGGTTTCCATTGAATTTTGGAATGTCATAGGGAAATTTATGTGGAATCAACAACCACCAAGGTGGATAACTGATGGGACCAGCTTGATGTTGAACTGAAGATGTGAATAAAGGATCAAGTTGTTCAGTACTCATTAGAGATGAGCCAAATAAAATTCCAGATGATGACATGGGTGAAGTCCATTACTTGAGGAGGCACCAGAGTAGGTTCCAGATAAAGACTGGTAACCCAGTGGGAGGAACAGACCACCATAAATATGTGTCTTAAGTGACATGGTAAACATCGATGGAGTAGAAACAGTAGATGCTGTCACAACTGTAACAGATGGTACAACCGGAGATGTTGACTCAGCCATGGTCAAATGACCTAGGGAATATCCTATAGGATCTACGGGAACTTGAGAG
>JAXQQM020091236.1:0-39043 GCA_034641835.2 Pinus albicaulis
AGAGGCTTCAAGAGATATCCTTTTCTGCAATGAAACCGTTCCTTGAAGGCTGAACAATGTTTTTGCCACCTTTTGATGGAACAAATTTTATAGGTGGCGGACACGGACCATGAGGTATTTATAGTGCAAGGGCACCGAATAGATTTGATGGTCCAGTATATATATTTTCTGACTGGTCTCCAACCACTTGGGATGGTGGGGAATACACAGCCAGTGTTACCGCGAGGGTGGAACATCATGGAGTTTGTAGAGTGCCATTTCCGATCGTGTCTCCATGTGAAGGGGACACTGATATCGATCGTGGATCTAGAGAGGCTAGAGACCCGTGTTGTGGCCGGCAGCGTTGCTGCGAATCCTTGGAAACCTAGCACTCCACCATATCACTGGGGGTCAGATGATGCTTGTTGAGAGTGTGTTGAGTGGGACCTACTATGGGTGGGCCCAAATGATGTTGTTGTCGCTGAAATGACAGTTGTCGCAATGCAAGCGGCAAGTGAACCATGACTGTGCATATGGAATAGTGTTGTGCTCACTCTTCTTTGAGAAGATCCCGACACTCTGACCTCGCATACAGATCCAGGATGGGGGCCCGAGAGAGCCCAGTATGCGCCACTGGGGGTGGCTACTATGCAGAGGGGGGGGGGGGGTGGGGCAGTCAGAAAGGTGTTCCGACCCGAGTTTTTCGCTCATTGGGATCAGATGCCACTGTACATAGACGACTATCCCTATAGTGGGATGAGTTATCATGGGGACCTAGACTTGCCACTGCCTCCTAGTCGAGTATGGGGGTCCGATGGTAAGTGATAAGTTGCTAATATTTTATGTGCATTTTAAATTTTCAGAAGATTGCATATGGTAGTTTTTCATTCACTTTTGTTATGCAGATATAGCACCGGTAAAAGCGATTGGGTACATGGGATGGCCTGCAGTATCAGGAGCTGCAGGACCTAGTGGGTCAAGGGCACTACAAAATGAGGATGCAGTGGCCCCCCTAGAGGACATCTGTAGTAGATGTGAGAGGCTTCTGAACGATTTTTCAAAGCACGGTCGGCAATACTTGGATGGCCAGTACATAGAACCATGTATTGGTCTACCCTTGGTGTGGTGAGAGGTCATGCGATGCATGGCGCTGGCTGGACAGGGGATGCGCGATCTACGAGTTGTAGGAGTAGAGCCATTGGCTCGGGGTCCTCCAGATAGTGATTAAGTGTAGGGGCATGCGGTGCCCCCAGTTTTGAGTTTTTGTAACATGTTATGGGCATGTCATATGTATCAAAGTTAATGGACTCTAAAACATTTTATATGACACATATAATGGATATGCATCATTTTGATGGTTTTATGTTATTGTCTTGTGTTAAATGTGTGTGATAAGTGCCAATCTAGAATATTGTTTGAAATTCTATCCACATAGTGACTTTGTGCTCTAGGTACATGACTAAATGTAATGATTTCAAATTCACGCATCAAAATATTCACTCGTAAATATCTTCTAAAAAGGAAAGGATTATGCACACGATAGACATCGTTCAATTGCATGACAAGAATCAGGGAATTTAAATGAACAATCACGGAATTTAAACGAACATGAAGGTGAAGGATGCAATGGGAAATGGCATCGGATAATAACCCTCACACTGCATCATATTAGGCCTAGTTATTGGTGGCAGTACCAATGCATACACCGTTCGAGAGAACAAGTGAATGTAAGGGGGTAAAAATGGCCCAACCTGCCGAGGCTAGATTCCGGGAGTAGCGACTTGCACCATCGGCATAAAAGATATAAGGTGTGGATGGGGAGTCCATCTGAAAGGTGCCACAAGACAACAAATGAGAGGATGATGAACTATGTTGGCAACCCGAACGCAAGGTAGAAATCAAACAAACATTGCTAGAGGGAGTGCTCTGGGTAGGATGTCTACCACCCGCACACCGACAGGTAGGTGGTGTGTGGGAGCTACCTTGGGGGTAGCTTGTGCTCAGGTCTCGAAAGTCACCATAGGCATGGATGGTGCCATTCCATTTATGGGCAGGAAATATGAAGTTAGGAGTGGAAAAGGCTTCCATGATGTCATCATCACAGTATATGGGGTGACTGGAGGAAGAGAGACCACATGACGCAGCGAAGCTACCTAACTCATCATCATGAGAAGAAAGGTTGACATGCGCATCGTCACGAGGGCTGATGGAAGAACAAGAAGATAAGGGATCCACTGATGTTGAGCCCAGGGTGATCACTAAAGGGAGGTCAAGTGAAGGGAGGCCAAGTGAAACAAGAAAAGGGAAGTAAACCATGCAAGGCCCAAGGCACATAATATCCTAAGAAATAAATGCCAAAATAACTATTTGCACCTAATTCTAGAGTGTTTTGCCTCAAAAAACTCAAAAATATCAATTTTCAATAAATAAGTGTGTTCTGTTGACTTTTGGTCCAAAACACACTTAGCCTCTGTGTGCAGCGCCATTTCAACAGAAAATAGGGTCTTTTGTGACTAAGTTTTGGACCCCTTCCTGATGCCGGATTTGGCTCAGTGATGGCTCAATGAAAAGGCTGATGAGTCCACTTTCCATAAATTCTTGAGTTTTATTGAATGAGTTCCATTTTCCTATCCAAAAATACATTCTCCCAACACTGCTCTGTACACAGCACCTTGCCTGAAAATGAGGTAGAAAGGTCAAAATTTTGGTGTTTTTTGACCTTTTGGGGGGTCAAAACTTCTCCAAATGATCTGAAATTTTGTGAGTAGACTGTTGATGATGAGAGGAATACAAAAATGTAAATTTTTCAAGCTGATGATGCACCAATTTTGTGTGTAGCGCCAAGGGTGTTGCGCACAGAGGCCTCAAAATTTCAAAAACACAAAATTTTGTTCAATTTGGCCCAAAATTTGTGGAGAGGTCCCTTAAGAGGTCTTGGACACCTGTTGAGAAGCCTCAACCAAAAATCCAAAGCTATCATGTTCCTTTTCCCTCTTTTCATTTTTTTCATCGTTAGGACTCACTTCCTCTTTATTCTCTGCACTATTATCATGTGGATTATCATTAGGAGGATGACTAATGTCATGACTATCTTCTTCGCTGCCTTGTCTTTTACTTGTTGTACTATCATGGTCATTGTTGTTGTGGATTAGTCGCACGGGTGTATGAAATCACACGAGCTTAGAGAGTGTGTTCTACTCTCTAAACTATTGGTAACAAGCAGAAAGTGGGGGGAGCTCAAAAGCATAAAATTTAATGGAAATAATATGCTGAAGTATGCTCTGATTAAACTAAAACTAAAAACAAAATATATAGAAGCTATATAGAGAGTTTCAAACGATAATAATGCAAACAATGGCTCGATGGCCTCTTCTTATTAAACATTCGAAATGGAGAAGAAATTTTACCCACTTGCCAAAGGGCACCTAGGCAATGGCTATAGGTCCCGATGCAAGGATGTTGCCTTCCAAGCTTTGCCTCTGATGCAGCCTCACTCTCTTTCTCTATTGTGGTGGGCTAAGATTTTGGGTGGCCAACTATCGAGTCCTCTTTAGCTCCAGCTCTGGGTCACACACAATGATGGTGTTTCTTGGGGAAAATTTAGCCAGCATAACCTTGTGATCACCATTTGTTCATCCCTTGGTGGGTTTATATAGGTGAGCTTCAAATCCTCCTTCCCTCCCTTGGTACATGATGGATGGTGACCCAAGGGAGAGGTGTGATTCCATTGTGTTCTCAAATATTCTGTTGTGTGCTCACATAATGTCTAAGGAGGCATTGGTGGCTATCCTTAGGTGACTTTCACATAAGGAGTAACTGTCCTTTTCTTGTTGTGGTCCCGGAAAGTGACTTTTTTCCATTTCCAGGAATGTGCGCTTATTGGCCAAAAAGGCACGCAGAAGGCGCTCTTCTCGAAGGAAAAAGTGCGCATTTGAGCATTTATGACTAGTTAAAATCTGAATTTCTCAAAAACTTAGAGATTTTAAATACATCTTGATTCCATAATGTATTCCTGTCCTGTAAATCCTTGGGCTCGATATTAATTGATGTTGTCTTCTGCTGTATGATTTTCCAGTGTTAACAGTTGCCCCCTAATTTGTGAGGTCTAGGAAGAACTGTATAGCCGAAATACATTGTAGTTTGTTTTATGTATCATACGCAGAGAGAGAGAGAGAGAGAGGTCTGTGTGTATTTTGGAATTGACAAGACCTTGCACCGTTTTCCGAGATAACCATGGCCTAAGGGACCCCCTACAAGCAGACAAAATATACAACATATTTACAAAATTTCAACGAGGTGGGCATGTCCTATGCTCATGATGTTATGGCTAGTTAAACAAAATTGACAGATACATGTGATGTCTGTGCCACTACTGTGGTAGTGATGTTGGTGGTTGTTGACGATGATTGTTGATGCCCTCAGGGGCGTTTTTTCTTTAACGATAGGTGGAATGTGGTACCCATATGCATAATCCTGGTATGGCATATCATTGTGCCATTTACGCATATGTACTGGCTGGGACCTTCCCGTGTAAGCATTATTGTCAAAGACACTTATGAAGGCACGGGTCTTTGATGGATCTTGATCAAAGTGCAATGGTTGTAAGGTATGATACCATCATGACATGAAAGCTTTTGTTGTAGTCCAATTTCAAGAGGATCAATGACATCTGTGGACAATGATGTCTCCCACAGTGCCACCCGAGGATACCCCTTTTCATGGAGAGGGGTCATCCAAGGTACCACTTCCTTTTTGGAAAAGAGGTGTTGAGGTCGACAAAAAGGAAGCCTTAACCGAACCATGAGTTACCGACCTGAGGGGTTGGGGATCGGGATATGATGGGTTTAACATAGGCATGTTGGTGAGCGGTGACTGAAAACGGATGATGGGGATTCAGTGGCCCGAGGTCGAAGTATACTTGATCAGCTTGGCGACAGTCATAGGTATTTCTAAAGGAAAAATCCCTGGAATCGGTAGGACTTCCAGGGTGGGTGTGAACCGGCTATGATTGTTGTAATGGTGCATGCATGGGGGGTGAAATACTTCGACCAAGGGAGATGGGGGACTGTTTCCATGGGAGAAAAATGTGAAATATAAGGGCTAAGTGGTGAAGGGCATCATTTGTGGTCTTTGTACACTTACCAAAATAATAAAATAATGGGGTTTGGTTTGTACAAAACACAGAGACGGGTATCCCAAAACATGAAAGAGGGTCACTCACTGAAGGTGTGAGGATGGTGTTTTGTTGGGGGTAGGGGTCCCATTGGTTGGCCTCATGTGCGAGGTTCATGAAGCGGAAGATGTCGCAGATGGGATTATGCTGATGGAGGTATGGCGGGCCAAATGCGGTGCGCGGAGGTGCGCTCTCAATCTGCTTGTACAACCTGATCGTCCGAGAAGGGAATTGAGTTTGAATGGTGAACTTGACCTTATGCATGATATGTGGATGGGCATGAGGTGCTTCCCGGACTAACATGTTATGGCCATGGCGTCACTTTTGGGGTGATGTATGGTCTACTTTGGATGACGATTGCCATGGAGGGGAGGCTCTACCGACCATCGCAGGTATTTATCATATGCAGGGTGAGGTGATGATAAACATGGTCAGGTATGAGGACCATATGGTTTATTTCTAATGGAGAAGTGATTTCAGGATATGCAAAGTTCTCTGGGACACTATCATGCTGAGGGTAGAATGATACCTATTCTGGAACTTTCAATGGATGGTGTTGTGAACGGTTTGCAATTTTTTCTTGCAAAAAACAACTACCTCAAGTGAAAGAATCTTCTTTTCATCCAATATTATTGAAAAACATGAATTTTGGAAAGGAAGATGGGAGGGTGCATACCTGTCGACGCTTGAAAAAATATTTTTCTGGAAAGCGAATGTGGGGCATCGCTTTCGTTCTTCATGGAGTGTTGATCATAGTGTTGCTTTCAGTCTAGTGATCAGATACTCTAAGCTCCAATTTTTCCTTGGGATTTGTTAGTTGGGTCCTAGTTTTGATATCAGTTGAGGTTGCCCCCAAAGTGAGATCAGGGGGGGCGTTTTCGGTTACTTCCCCCTGTCTAGGATCTCTCTTTTATTTGTTCCTCGGCTTCTTTTTGCAGCATTTGGAGGATTTTCATAATTCTCCTGGTTGTATGGTTGTTGATGAGCCTAGGAAGGGTTTCACTAGATTGACTAGCACATTACGTTGTGCCATTGGTCCATTCTGTGCGGGGAATGGGGGGTATCAGTTCCCTTGTCCCTGGTTGGTATATGAATGCCAAGGTGACTTTCATGATAGGTAGGTTGTGATACATTCTAAGTAGAATCGTATGAGTATCTAGGGTATGGATTACTACTACCTAGGTGTCCTTGGGCCAAAGACCCAATCGAACCGTCTACAGAATCAACATGCATGGTGCTACTGCTGCCTAGGTGATTTTTGGAAAAATACCCGATCAAGCCATCTGCAGAATCGATGTGCATGGTACTACTACTGCCTAGGTGATCCTGGGTCAAAGACTCGATCAAGCCATCTGCAGAATCTACCTACCTGGTAACTCCCTGAGTACCATGGGTGTTACTACTACCCAGGAGATCTTGGGTCAAAGACCCAATCAAGCCATTTGCAAAATCTACCTACTTGGTAACTCTCTAAGTATCATGGGTGTTACTTCTGCCTAGGAGATCTTGGGTCAAAGACTCGTTCAAGCCATCTGCAGTATATGACGTGCTTGGTAACTCCCCGAATACAGATTACTGTTGCCTAGGTGACCTTGGGTCAAAGACTTGATCAAACCGTCTGCAGTAATCGATGCGCGTGCTAAATCAAGAGGATGAGGCAATCAGGTTCCCCTATCCCTCGTTGGTGTATGGTGGCTTGGGGGGAGGAGCGAAAAATGGTTGTCTTTCTGGTGACCGTCGTTCCTCTTGCAAGTATAGGATGGTACACGGCTCGTTATTGATAGACTAGATGGAGGGATCCTCTTGATAGGATCGCTCAACCGCATGTAAGGCATCCTTATATCGTGGTATTTCTGGAAAATGGTGGGTATAATGCCCATAGGTGTCACATAGCACGCATGCGTGATTGGTACGCAGTGGTTTGCCTATACTTTTGGTGGCAAGTTCCTTTTTATGGGAACGTCGTTTCGAGGTGCATGCCTCGTAGCCGAGGAGTGGTTTTAATTCGTCCAACTTGGGCATATGTGGGTAGGGTGTCCTATGACATCACATATAGTGTATGATAATGACTCCCTCTTCATGGTGGGAGTCACCACTTTCTTTCCTTTCTTGGCGATTTTCTTGGTCATGGTCACTGGTTTTGCAGTGGGAATTTCCCTTGCAGGGGCAGTTTCAACTGTTGCTTGGGTAGGTTGGGGCTCCTCGAGACCGGGAGGCTTTAACCCAAATGCAGTAATGTTGGTAGCTATTGTTCCTGGAGGGGGAATGAGATACCACACTGGGAATGCCAATGATATATTGGGTAACACCAGTGTTTCCAAGACCTACTGGGAGGTTAAGCCAGGAGGTGGGTAGAGGAAAGGAGTTTGGGAGGTGGCGTAGACTAGGGAGGCTACAGTAGCTGATGCCTCGGTGTTGTTACTGCTTAATTCCATGTCATGACTAACCTCGGTGCTTGATGTGGAAATCATGCATACCGAGGTCCCTGTGCCATCAGGTGATACCTCGGGGATAATGGGAGGATCCCCTAGGAATGACCCTAGGACGGATGACGATTTGAATTGGCCAGGGCCATATTCTTGATACCGTGAAAGACCATATGCGGCTATATCTACATAGGGTATAATTACATCCGTGTTGGTCAAGGGACGCTTTTCACTGTGCGTCAGCTGGTCTACTGTGATGATTCGATCCTCATGGGGGAAAATCATGATGTGAAAGATGGAGGATGATATGGAAGACATGTTGTACATGTAACTCCGCCCAAGGATTATATTGTAATATAAGTGAGTGTCCAAGACTTCGACGTCTATGTGGACCGTCTTGCCAGCTAAACAGACCGATACATTTTGGAAGAGACCGACGGGGGTCGAGGGACGACCGGTGTATGCTCTGAGTGTGATGACAGAAGGTTTGAGTTCTGGGGCTCCTAACTTCTGCCATACATTCTTTGACATGATGCATGTGGATGCACCCTCGTCAATGACACATCAGTGAATAGTGATATATTGTACCGATACTGGTATCTGGAAGGCGACCATGGAGGGAAGCCTAGGGGTTGCTTTATCTAAGTCAAAAGCCATCATGCGCGTGTCGGCAAGGTCGATATCACCTAATGCGGAAAGTAGGGCTTTCCGTTGCGTTGGGCATGACTGTAGTACTTCCAATGCGGACATAGCAACAGGTGATTGAGATAAATCATCTATAATTGTGGGCTGCTTTGGAGTAGTTACCTGCTCGCCTATTAGGCCCTTTTACCATTTTTGGCAACGGTTCCAAAGGAATCTTTGGAATGGTTAAAGGTGTGGTCGGCGCGCTTGTACTTTCCCCTAACGAACTGGTGTCTGGAGGGGTGTCGTAGCTGCGATTCCGAGTTTGAAAAAACATTTCTTCACCAGCCATGTAAATTTCATGGTTGTTTTTCCCGGAATCGTCGGGGTTTTGCTACTGAGTGCTGACCGTTCCTTGATGGGGGGAGTGTTCTTGCATAACTGAAATTTTCTGGGAAGATCCTCCCTGTCCTCAGTTACTCTAAAGCTTTTTAAGCTCAGGGACTTCGGGACAATGGTGAGTATAGTGCTCATACTCACCACATATTAAACAAGAATGGTTTGTTCATAGAGGTGGCCTTTTGCCTTGCCTTTGGCTATTGCTTGGCTCCTGGTTCTGATTTTGGTTGGAGTTACCTCTAGCCTGGGATCGCGGTGGGCACTGTTGGTTGCTGCCCCCCTGTCCAGGGTTCCCTTTGGGCTTGTTTTTTTTCCTTTCTCTTAACCACGTTAGGAGGATAATTCTCTTGATCATACTGGTGTGGTTGATTTTGGGACGGCTACACAAAGTTCACCTGTGCATTTTTTTGCTTAGGTGGGTTATGTGCTTGGGACTGAGCATGTTGTTGTCCCATGCTTACACCTTACCGTTGGAGGGAGTTCTTCCATCAATTTTTATTCCTCCGTACTGGGTCCCCTCAGCTGGAGGATAAAGTCCTCCTTGGTGATACGCTTGCACCCTATTAGTCAAATTTTGCTGTTGCATGTGATGACTTTGAAATCTGGGTTGAGACATGTTCTGGGTAGACCCATGTATGTAACTGGGATTCTCACTGCTGCTGCCTAGGTACCCTTGGGTCACTGACCCAATAAGTCTATCTGTAGAGTTAGACGCGCCAGGAAATTCTTGATAAGATTGCAGGCGTAGGGCGTTGGGCAGGATATTGTATATGTATCCTGATTGCGTGTAGATAGGTTCAAGCTATTGGACTTTACTAATTACGTCCTCTTCGGATGTGGGGCTACATTGTGCCACATCCTTTGAAATCTCCACTGTCGGAGTTTTCAAGAATAAATCTAAAAGAACTCGGTCGTCGAGATGTGCTTTGCATAAACTACGACACCACCTCCACTCATGGAGATGTTCTAAAATATGGGTAGAGGGGGATTGTCTGAAATGAGTCAGTAACTCCATTCTTGAATCGTGGTGAATGGGCAATTGAACGTATGTGAGGAACGCTATAGCGAGGGCGCTAAAGGTTCCATGTGAAGCAAGAGGCTGCTCCACGTACCATTTCTCGGCCACTCCCGTGAGAGTGCGTTGAAATAGCTTCAACCGAATAGTATCGTCAATGATTCTATTCGATGAGCACCACAAGTGAAAGTTCATTATATGATTTCCTAGGTCTTCCACTTGCTTGCCTTCAAACTTTGGTATGTTTGAAGGGAGCTTCGTGGGCATGGGAGGCCAATTGGGGTCGTGTGTGATGCAGTCATTAGTGAGCTTTTTCAAATCTGGTAAATTCAACACTGCTAATAAGGGTGACTGGGAGGTTTACGCCTGGCAACGTGTGAAGACACGAAGTTCTGGTTAGAATGAGGGTTAGTCTGTGACGTACCCTATTGTGAATTCAGTTGGCTTCCCGTATGGGATGCGCTCCTCTGCCCCCCAGGGGACGAGGGGGGAGTGGTGTTCGGTGTGGTGTTGGGAGACCGACTAGGGTTCCCAACTAAGGTTGCTCCAAGAAAGGAGGAACCAACCACTGTGGTAATGTTCCGTCTTTGACGCCTAAACGGTGAAAGACCTGGAACCCCTCCCAGTAATCGGGGGAGGTCCAAAAGATGCCTGGACTGACGAGGTTCCGTTGGAACTGTGTGAGTGTCAACCAGGTTAGGTTTTGTAAAAGTTTTGAGGGGATCGAGTCTGTGACCACGACAAATTTATGGCCACATACATAAAACAAAGCGAAAATGAAATGAATTTTCCTTTAACTTAATATATGTGATCAATCAAGAAAAAATGGTTCTGTTTTTTTGCGCATGATACTCAAAATCCTAGAAGACCTAATACGTCCTCACACACTCAAAAGTAACTGGGCCTTGAGAGGATTTCTTGAGAGTGTTGGCACAACGTCCCGTAAGAGCTGGTGACACCCCCAGTCAGCCGAAGAGAATCAACTAAGGTAAATGATGCCCTAGTTTTGGCCACTAAGAACCATCGTCCCATGTGAGCGTTCGAGTCTTGGGCTTCTTGGTAGTCAACTAACAGTACCAAGTATATATCAGCTGGGTCAAGTAGTCCCAACTGATACCGCACACTCTGCACCTAAGCCTAACCCCCTCTGAATCGGGTCTCTGTCGCGCTCGGGTTTTCTTTTTCGTGGGCTGATATGTGGATTTTAAAGCTCCCTAAATACACAACTTCTATGTTTCAATGTGAAGTGTGATCAAGGTGGATTATTGGATGCCTACCCCCTTAATCCTAACTTAATATATAAAGTCTCTTGTGGCCCCTGAGGGGAGAATTTAGTGAGTTGGTTTAAGTTATTTGTAGTTGGCTTTCTTTTCTTAGTGGGTGAATGTGTGTGAGCGTATGGTGAACAATCTCATAATTTGAACATATGGATATCGGTGATCCTTTACACAAAATTCCCCTAGTTAAACTATGCGATGTTGTTCCTTGCTCAAATGTAAAGCATTTGCGGATAATGGGTCGCTTCCAAATCTTCCTAGTTAGTCTATGTGAGTGACTAAAGGGAGATGGTGAATCACCAATGTAGAGCATTCATATGCTTGTCTAGGGTCACCAAATGGTGCAAAGACAGCAGAGATTACTTTCTCTAATTGGCGATTCAATCCTAGCCCCGCAATTTCCTAGATGCAAAAATTGAATTTAAACTAAACAATTTCTATGCTATCTTATGCATGTGTGGTCATGAGCCACTTACTTGCACTAGTTAAGCTAAGTGTGCATACCAGAATGTGCAAAAAACGTAAATTTTTTGGAAATCAATGATTAATTCGCCCCCTACTTAAACTATGTGAACACTTTTTTGCAAAACCAACTTAAATGAAAACTAACTAAATGCCTACAGAAAATAGCAAAAAATGAGTTCTCAGAAACTGTGGGGTATCAACACAGGTGTTGGCAGATACATTAGGGGCTGCCCAACACACTTACAAGCAGAAAAAATGCATAAAATAGAGATAAAAACTCTCTCTGCAATTTGCGCGCAAAATTTCTTCACAAGTGCGCTTTCCTGCAAGCAGGTCACTCCTAAACACGTGCAATGTGCCTCTGTGAGGAAAAACTGCGCGCAAAGATCCTGCAAGTAAAAATATTAGGAGTTGCCTTCTTCAGTCTGTCACCTCAGTGAGTCTAGGGACTACAAGATGGGTCAGAGGACTATCAGCTCCACTCCAGCATAGACAAAGGGTCTCCTGCAAAAGATGGCACAACCACATAAACTTGAAACACGTCAGTGAAGTCACCAATCCTGTTGTTGTGGATTAGTCGCACGGGTGTACGAAATCGCACAAACTTAGAGAGTGTGGTATACTCTCTAAACTATTGGTAATAGGCAGAAAGTGGGGGAGCTCAAAATCATAAAACTTAATGGAAATAGTATGCTGAAGTATGCTCTGATTAAAATAAAACTAAAAACACAAATATATAGAAGCTATATAGAGAGTTTCAAATGATAATAATGCAAATGATGGCTCGATGGCCTCTTCTTATTAAACGTTTGAAATGGAGAAGAAATTTTACCCACTTGCCAAAGGGCACCTAGGCAATGGCTCTAGGTCCCGATGCAAGGATGTTTCCTTCCAAGCTCTGCCTTTGATGCAGTCTCACTCTCTTTCTCTATTGTGGTGGACTAAGATGTTGGGTGGCCAACTATCGAGTCCTCTTTAGCTCCAGCTCCAGGTCACACACAATACTGGTGTTGCTTGGGGAAAATTTGGCCAGCATAACCTTGTGATCACCATTTTCTCATCTCTTGGTGGGTTTATATAGGTGAGCTTCAAATCCTCCTTCCCTCCCTTGGTACATGATGGATGGTGACCCAAGGGAGAGGTGTGATTCCATTGTGTGCTCAAATATTCTTTTGTGTGCTCACATAATGTCTAAGGAGGCATTGGTGGCTGTCCTTAGGTGGCTTTCACATAAGGAGTAAATGTCCTTTGCTTGTTGTGGTCCCGGAAAGTGACTTTTTTCCATTTCTAGGAATGCGCGCTTATCAGGCAAAAAGGCGCACAGAAGGCACTCTTCTCAAAGGAAAAAGTGCGCATTTGAGCATTTATGACTAGTTCAAATCTGATTTTCTCAAAACCTTAGAGATTTTAAATACATATTGATTCCATAATGTATTCATGTCCTGTAAATCCTTTGGCTCGACATTAATTGATGTCGTCTTCTGTTGTACAATTTTCCAGTGTTAACAGTATCCATGTTATTTCTGTTGTTGTTATGGTGGTTATAATCATGTATTTTATCAATGATGATGTATGGTTCTATCCATGTTTTTACTTGTTAATGAATGCACAATGGATCTATGGTCAAATGGATTGTATTGCAACTAATTATGTAAGAGAGCAATTCTTCTTAGCGAATCTTAGATAAGTATGAGACCTCTATGTTTAAATTTGTTGTTTACACCTGTAGATGCAATGTTTGTGACATGTTTCACGAAATGCCTATCATGGCTAGGAGGGGTCCAAATGAGCTCCTAATGATTTGATTGCTTCCATACCTTTGTTTTAATGTGATTTATCATCTCCTACAGTTTCATGAAGTTTTGGGCAGTTACCTGGACTCTAGGGCTAAAAATTTGGCAAAAATCTCAAAGTTGTAGGCATAGAAATGACCATTTGGGGCGCTTTTCACTACCTTGCCTTGGTATTCTTGTGGATATAGTCTCCCAACTACTACCTTGCCTTGGCATGGCTGTGGTTATGGATAAAAATGGTCAAAAATTCAGTCTCCCTTAGGGGTCGAGGGCATGTAAGGTTGGGTTACCTCCTAAGGATGTTGTTGATGTTGTGTAAGGTGTGTTTGTCGTGTTTTCATCGGTTCCACTTTCTTAAGGTCATCTAGGAGGTTGAATTTCATATTAAATAGCCTCTCGTCAAATGTTTACCCCGGTTGGATGGTTACTTGGGTATATGTGGGAAAAGGGTACCACAAAGTGGTATCAGAGCATGGTTGCACTCTCCTTGGGTGGTGTCCATTTCCCATTCTCTTTATGGTTCAACTCTCGGACTGGATGGGAAGTGTGTTGATCATGCATTTATGCTAGTTGCATGCATCTGTAGTATGCTTGTGTTCTATGTGTGATTGTTTCATACACATGGTGTTGGTTATGGTTACTGTGATGTCGCCATGGGAAAGTTGTTGGTGTCGTTAGGACATGTGTCTTCATGTGTGTATGACTATTTATGTGCTTTTCATGTTATGTATTGATGGTGTATGATTACTTACATGATGCTACATGTTGTACATGAATTTCTTGTTTATGCTTGGTTACATTTTGTTCATGCCTGGGTGTTGTCTGTGCATGCTTGGGTGCATATCGTTACATGTCGTACATGCATTGGTTGTTCATGTTTGGTTACATGTTGTTCACGCTTATGTATTTTCCATGTAATTTTGCATGGTTGATGTTGTCATGCATCGTGAGGTCATGGTACACAATTAGGTCATCATGATGTTGTTGATATGATATGATGTTGATGTGTTGGTTGAGATAAAGCAGGAGATGCAAATCATGAAGATGAAGTTTCAGCACTAGACTTTAGGGTAAGAGAAAATCGTTATACAGGTATGTGATTCATGGTTGTTATAAGCATTAGGGTTATACACATGATTGTTAGTTTATTGTTGTTGTGGTTACATGTACGATATGTGGTCATATGTACATGTGTCGGGTAGTCATGAATGACAGCAACCTGTGGTGGTATGCATTTCTATTGTTGTTTTATGTTATATAACTTATATGTTGTTGATGAGAATGTTATGGGTTAACTTGTTGTTGTCGTGTGATAGTTAGCTTGATGATTAGGTTACATTTTGTTGACCATGATATATAACTTGTTGTTGTTACATGCTAATGACTTGATGGTTAGGGTTATGGCATTCGGGCATGAGTCGACATAGTTATGATAGTGTGTTGTATTGTGTCTATACTGACTGTGCATATGCAATCGTATGCATGAAAGCCATTTTTTATGAGTTTAGGGTGTGAACATGTTAGCTAGATATTGTTATGGATATCATCACCTTATTTTTTATTGGGTTGATATGTTGTGAAGTTATATCGTGCTAATATATATTTACTGTGTAGACAAGATAGCATCCCCTGAGATACATTAAGGTATGAGTTTACTTATGTCATATAATTGGTGCTTGATTATTTGATTATGTCGTCTATTTGGTGTTTGAGTGTTTGGCGTCTATTGTGTAGATGAATGTTTGAATGTTTGATTAATTGCATGATATGAGTATGTATTTATAAGATTGCATGAAGAAATGACTTGGTTTTAAGATGGTTGTTTTAACGCAATATGTGCTAAGGCAGCTGATATGTACTTGAGTATAAGTAGGTGATAGTTATGGCATTATGTATTATGACTGATGATTGTGAGTTACTTTTAGATTATGACAGGGTTGTTAGTCTTGGTAAAATTTTATTTCGAATTGATAGATATGTTGTCTTGATGTTTGGTACATATGGCTGACATGTGTGCTTAGTTACAGGTCAGTGTGCTTGGCATAATAAGGTATGGTAATTGGTATATTGTATGTTTATGCTATGCACTGACTATTATGTGTCTATGATAGTATGATGCAGGGGATTGCATGGAAAAAGAGACTTCCATGAAATCTTGAAGAAGACTCGGGCTGAGCTTTCCTTTGGAAGTATTGAGAACCATGGGATTGAGTCATTTTGTTTGTTTCTATTTTTGTGCTTTCAGTCTTTTGATTTTTTTGCTCTTGATTTGCGGTCTTGATTGCGTCTAGTGTATAATCATGCCATTTTGTTGTGGTGTCATATTTCTTTTGGTTTTTCATGGTCTTCTTCTTGCTTGCTCTTGTCCTTTTATTTTATGTTTTGAGTCTTGGGAATTTTTTGGGAAAGAGGAAAGTTAATGGATCTCGGAAAGAGCTATGTGGAACCTAACAGGTAATGTAAGGCTCGAATGAAGCTCGATGCATGAGTGAGCACAGTTGAAGGCGAGAGTATGATAGTCGGTTGGACTGGTCGGGTCCATTATGGTAAACAAGTGATGGTAGTGCAAACATGAGAAAGGAAACGGAAAAGGTAAAGTGAATGGATTTGAGGTGTTAGATGTCTTGGTTATGCTGGGAACCATTGTTCTCAACGTTGTACATGTTGTGCATGAATAAAGGGATTTGTCTTAACCTAGACCTTATGATATCTAGCAATAGTGTTGTGATCATGATTATGTTGATGTTTATATATGTATACATGTATATATGTACGTATGTCGTGTCTGACTGAGTCATCGTAGATCATGACGCTAATGTTTATATGTATATATGTGTGTGTGTATGTCATTGTCTGAAAGGATAATGATTGGTTTATGCTAATTATTATATATATGTATCTATCTATCTATATATGTCACTGTATGAGAGGGTTTTCAAGGATCATCCTTGTGGAGGAATGATTTATTATGCAGGTGAATGGCATGAAGAGGTTCTTGGTATTATGAGGAATCAAGTGGGAAGAGTAGTTCTGAAAGATATATGAGGTCAGTACCATGTGAATATGAATTGATATTATATGCTTGTATTGTACCTGTGTTTATGTTATGGATAGGTAATTCTAAGGGGTACATCGGCGAAGTGAAAGTAGTGTGATTTGTGGCATGCTAGGATAAGCATGGATAATGGAAAGACACTGGAAGAAAGGTTGCTTATGGGGTGAGTGTGTGGTTTATGTATGTGCAATACTAATGTTGTGTATATGTTGCGCATGTTGTCTATTCATTAATTTGACCTATGGTGATGTGTAATGTTGCATATGCAGTGTTGTGTATAGATAATGTTTTATGCCTGTTGTATATATGGTGTTGTGTGTATATTGCATATGTAGTGATAGGTATATATGGTGTTGTGTGCATGTTGGATATGCGGTGTTGTGTACGTATGGTGCTATGTACATGTTGAATATGCAATGCTATGAACATATGGTGTTGTGTGCGTGATGTACATATGGTGCTATGTACATTTGGTGTTGTGTGCATGTGGTGTTGTGTACATGTTGTACATACGGTGTTGTCTGCAGGTGGTGTCGTGTACACGTGTAGGTGGAGTTGTGTACATATGGTGTCGTGTACATGTTATGCACGTGGTGTTGTGTACATGTGGTATTGTGTACACATTGTACAGGTGGTGCAGTGTACATTTGGCATCATGTACACGTTGTGCAAGTGGTGCTATGTACATGTGATGTTGTGCACACATTTTGCAGGTAGTGTTGTGTACAAGTGGTATTGTCTATGTGTTCTGCATATGGTACTGGTATACATGTGGTATTCTATGCATATTTTACATGTTGTGTTGCGGGCATGTGGAACTATGTATGTGCCTGGTGTAGTCGTGGTATCATGACATGTGTATTCGTTGTGTTGTACTATGTATATGTATGTGTATTGTGTTTTATTGTACACCAGGTGTAGGTGTATGTGTTGTATGTCAGTATAGGTGTATGTATTGTGTTGTGTTGTACACTAAATGTATGCGTATGTACATGTATTGTGTTGTACACTGGGTATAGGTGTATGTATTGTATTGTGTTGTACACCAGGTGTGGGTTTATGTATTGTGTGGTGTTGTAAACCTTATGTGAATGTACATGTTGCACACTGCATGTATGTGCACATGGTTGAGGAGAAGGCACTGGGTGGTTGTCAGGTGTGGCAATCGATCTGGTATGTATACAAAAATAACATAGGCAGAAGTAAGGACTGATGAAGGATAAGCATCAGTATTTTATTTTAGTTTTATTATGCATGTGATATGTGATACTGACTTATGATGGCTACGTGTAATTTATGATTATGGTTTATGGTGATTTCATGCGATTCATGATTTTAATTTATGATGGTTGTGTTTTGAACTAACTGAATGTGATATGTTTATATATGATGATTTGATCAAAAAACTATTTTGACTTGTTATGATAGGAAGTGAACAGGATTGCAAGTGTACCTTATTGACGAGCTACCAATGAGGTATCATTTAAGTTATTTCAATTTATTTTGAATTTAATGGCAGTTATGTTATTGGTACAGGAAGCAGGGAAATGCTCGGTTGGGTGGTTGAAACTGATTGTGAGCATTAGCAGCAACAACAAAAGGAATTGAAACAAGTTGTAGTATATTGGTAAAGAACTTTAGGATCAGGGCCATTGTGGGAAACTGGTACACAATAGTGTCTATTTATTTCCATGAGCACGATATGACCGCTATGATGGTTGAGGCAGGTATATACCTTGGTTTTTATATCTTCCTATGTGAGGAAGCCTTGCCAAGCGATGGATCACCCAGGTTAGGGGATTCCAACGGAACTTGGAAGGTGTGTGACTGCATGGAAGGGGTGACCAGATTTCCCGAGGTACTGTGTATCAGAGAAGGTAAGGTCGGGATGGATTTGTTTTGGTCATTAGCATTTATATATGGAATCATGTTCACATTGGGAGTGTACCCTAGAACAATGAGCCGCTAACTGTTCACTCATAGGAGAGTGGCGCAGGACTGTAACACTGGACATTGGATGTAGCTTTGACTTTGGCAGAGAATTTTGGACTTCCTGAGAAGGAAGTGAATACTGGTATTAATTTGAGGGTGGAGGTGTGAGCCTATAGATTCCCTTGTTGCTGATACAGGCATCATATACTTCTATTTTTTGGTTGAACAAATGTGTATATGTGTATATTATTGTAAATATCGTAATGAGTTGTGTTATAAAGCTCGAGTCTGCGATATGTTTTCATGTTTTCAGCAGGTTGATCATTGTAAATATTGCAACAAGTTGTGTTATAAAGCTCCATATGCAGTATTTTTTCTTTTTATCAGTTTTGTTGAGGTATATGTGTGATTGAACACCGAGGACGATGTCCCCCAAGGAGGAGGGTTCCATAAAATCCCTCATGAAAATTCCATGTAATAAAGTTAAAATAATAACCACGGTTGATGGGACACTTATTCCAAGTTTAATGTTCGGCAAAACATCCTAGTGGGTGTTCATTTGGTTTATTATGGCTAAGAAAATTGGCAAAGGCAAAGGCAAAGGCATTTGGAAAGGCAAAATGTCTTTGCCACAATTATATATGAAAATAATGGAAAATAGGAGAAAAGGAAGGTGAAAGGTCATAGGTTTCATGTGATGAGGAAAATGAAGGAAAATAATGGAAAATGAAGAAAATAGAGGCCTCATTGATAAATGGTTTTGAGGATCAGTAGGAAAGCTTTTGTTGGTTCAAATTTTTGTCACTTCAGTTTTGGAGCTCTCTCATTATTCTCTCTCTCTCTCTCTATTGGATACTATTTTTTGGAGCACTTTGAAATTTAAGAAAGAAAGGAAAGAAAGAAGAAAGGAGGAAGAAAGAAAGGAGTAGGAATCAAGAAACTACAACAGGATTCTTTGCATGTATGATCTCCTTGCTATATTTTGAATGCATAGTGTTGCATGTAGTTCTTTGATGTCTTGCCATGGGTTTTTCCAGGTATGGCAGTGCATTCAGCCTAGCCTTGCCATTTTTGGATAGTCATGGTGTTTTGGTGTTATCATGTTTTGGTTTAGCTAGATTACCGGATGGATTCAAAGTTGAGTGAGGCAGATCTTCGATGATTATAGAACCAGTTCGTTTGTTGCCTCGGTTTAGGGCCTATTAATCTAGGTTTGGATTGTGGTAAAGCCTGAGAGGTGGTGATTTACTCTCTATTTCATGCCTAGGAATATTTGGTTTGGGATTGTGGTAAAGCCTGAAGAGTATTTATCAGTTTAGGGCCTAGTGACCCCTGATTCGGACTGTGGGCTGCGGTAAATCCCAAGAGACTAAGGGACATGAAAATTCCTCACGATTTAGGTGGAGATAATCCAGTGATATCCATACTTGTGTTGGCCTATTGATAAGGTGTAGATCACAGTAAATCCTTATTTCTATTTGATGAGGGTGAGGTGGTTTAGCCTCGGGATACCTTGCTTCATTCTTTTGGTTTGAGTCCCACATTCATGCTTGTAATATTGCACGGGGGTGATTGGCTGAAGTAAGATTTGGCTTAGCCAATATATGGTCGGGCGAAACTTGGAAGTCCCATCTCCGGTTGGTTTTTAAATTTAGTAATTAAGAGATCATTTTTTTGGTATTTGGTATGCAAATGTATTGGTTATTATGTGGATTCTATTGTTGTTGTATCCATGGTATTTATGTGATTTCTATGTTGGTTATAAGCATGTATTTATCAGTGATGATGTATGGCTCTATCGATGTTTTTACTTGTGAATGAATGCACAATGGATCTATGGTCAAATAGATTGTATTGCAGCTAATGATGTAAGGGAGCAATGCTTCTTAGCGATTCACAGATAAGTATGAGACCCATAAGTTTAAATTTGTTGTTTACACCTGTAGATGCAATGTTTGTGACATGATTGATGAAATGTATGTCATGGCTAGGAGGGGTCCAGATGATTTCCTGATGATGTGATTTCTTACGTACCTTTTTTTAATGTTATTTATCGTCTCCTTCAATTTCATGAAGTTTTAGGTAGTGACCTAGGCTCTAGGGCTAAAAAGGTGGCACAAATCCCGGAGTTGCACGCACATAATTGACCATTTGGGGCCCTGACCACTACCTTTCCTTGGCATGCCTGTGGCTATAGGCTCCCAACCGCTACCTTGCCTGCGAATATGTATAAAAAGGGTAAAAAGGTTAGTCTCCCTCAGGGGTCAGGGGCCTGGAAGGTTGGGTTACCTCCTGAGGATGTTGTTGATGTTGTGTAAGGTGTGTTTGTATTTTTTTTTTCGGTTCCACTTCCTTAAGTTCATCTAGGAGGTTGAATCTCATATTATTATCCTCTCGTCACATGTTTACCCCAGTTGGTTGGTTACTTGGGTATATGTGGGAAGAGGGTGTTACAAAATGGCATGAATTTAAGCGTTTAATCAACAATGAGAGTTTGATCAGTAAGGAACTAGCTGTAATATATTCCTCTTAGCTTGTCACGCTGAGATTGCCTTGGACCATGAGGAAAATGAGTGGTTTGGGTGCATAGGGCTATGAGTTAAGCCTCTCGAGTCCACAAGTTTGTAGGTTACTCACCCAATGTTTAATTACAACACACTATAATCTCTAGGTGGTTAATCCTATAGAGATATGAATATAGTGGAGGTGCATTTAATGTATCAGAAGGTGAGGTGTGTGTCCTCCAACTATAAGGATTAAGACTCTACAAGAAGCCTATCAAAACATACCATGCACTGATTTCACTTACTCCATTTTATGGTGAATCTGTGGTGTGTTATGTTGAGAGAGTGTTGGATCTTCTCTTAGCCTGTTATGTAATTGTAAGAGAATGATATCGGGGAAATGATGTAAATCCAACTGCATATTCGTTTCAATTACTCCTAGTATTTCATCATGTTTTATGACCATTATGCAACAACTAATTAGAAACCTTGGAAATAGGTTATGTAATCTAAGGCAATAATTTTAAGGTTTCTTCAAAAACTTCCCTTCCATGGGGTTTATATTAGTTACCCAATTATTCATATATATATTGATGTTCGATAGAATGGGTGTCTTTAGCTATAGTGAAAATTTCTTGTTTTGTTTATTGTCTCCCAGGCACCTCATCCAAGGACAAAACAAAAGCATGATTAATTCCTTGCATATACCAAAGCAACAAATTTTTGACATAAAAACATCTTCTCCTTCCTCAATAATCAAAACTATTTACATTTTGGAAAATTTACCTCTCCCATCCAACTTTGGTACCATCCACAATAGGGATCACACTAATAGTAAGAATTTGCTAATTTTAAGGTCTTGTTTCTTGAACATCCAATAAGGAGTATACATGAGGTGGAATAATAAATATTACCACAACATAGTTTTCGACCAATTTTCACATGAAAGAAGAAACAAAAGGGGAGGACAAGAGATTACTAATCTAAATTAAAGTAGGTAAAGAAAAAAGTTCCCCATTTGTTGTGTACCCATAGGTTTATTCATCTCATCTAAGTATACTCCACTCTTAGTGCAAACATAATGACTTTGGTCTCATCTCACTATTTATGTATCAAAAAGCTAAAATCCATTGCTTCATTTGTAAATCAAACTATCCAATGATTATAACAAAAAAAGAAGCTCCTTATAGTAAATCCTAATCAAATCATAAACATAACCAAACATTTTCTGGCAGTTTGTGACCCTTTGAAATAACTCCAAAGCAAATTAATATTATCACCAATATACAAAGCAACACAACAACACTAAGATATGAAATCATAGATACTATGTCATGTAATCATATACATTTTTATCAACAATATAAGTGTAATCATAACATGAGCAATTCCAATTCCAAATAATTCATGTTTCACACAGTGAATTTAGCATATAAATCATTTCAACAATCTAAACATGAAACGCATTGCTAACATTAATTATGATAGATACTTATATCAAAATAAGACAAACAAACTGAGTCAGGGACTACAACTCTCTGCTAAACCATATATAGGGTTGCACTATGGGATTTATTGTAGCCCAATCACCATTGAGCCAAACTCGAGAGCATTATTTTGTTTGCTTAAGGGATGAATCCAATCACTTCTAGTTGAATCAAGGATTCTAGAGGACCAACCACCTCCAACCTCTGTAAACACAAAGGGATCTATAAAATTATGTCTTCAACCTCAATCATGCACAAGGGGATCCAAAGACTTATGTCTCCACCCTTAACCAAGTACAATGGAGTCTAGAGCCTTCCCCTTTACCCTGAAATCATATAAGACAAGTGGTTCCACCCATTGAAGGGAGTCAATAACTCACTGCAGAAACTACAAAAAAAACAAGCCATGAGTCTTCAAAATTTTCCTTAATAGGAATCCAAGGAACAATCTCCACCCCAGTTATCAAGGAAATCCATGGAAGGCCATCTCCACCCTTTGACACATAGGGAATTCGAAGACCATGATCCTCACATGAAGGAAAATTTTTCATTACTCCTAATGCTAAACCGAATTGTGTTTCTCCTTTGTGTGTTATGAAAGTACAGGCTCCCTTTTGTATAAATCTTCCTTTAAACACCACCTTACACTTGTGTTGTTACATACTCCTATTCATGCATTGTTACACGTGTGCGAATGTATATGCCTCCTTATCAACAATATGATGCCTCCTTAGTAACAATATGATGCCACCTTAGTAATAATATGATGAATCTCTTTCTACATTGATGTTCAAGTCTCCTCAGCAACAAATATTATTGCTTACCTTCTATGCAGATGTTCGAGTCTCCTTAGGGACTATACGATGGATCCTCAACAACAATAGGATTGGTCACCTGAATATTCATGTCTTGTCAACTCTAATTTCCTTTACACCATCCAAAATAAAAAATGAACCTCTGCTCACATTTCACATACACGAATTTATCCTTACATAATTCCTTCGGCGTCCACTGCTTGATCTCATTTATGCTTGCTTCCTTCTCTACATACCTTTACCTTGTACCATTCCCCTACAACATATCATTGTTAGGCAGTTGCATGTGTATTTTTTCTCTTCTATTATGTGCAAATTTTCTCTCTCCACATGTTCTCACCTATAGTTGTCTTATTTCTCCTATGTAGTTTTTCAATTTCTCCTTTATAGATTTTCAAATCCCATGTTTAGGTTGTTCTATCCAGTCTAGCTAGAATCTTCCATTTGTTTTTTTTTCTAGCCAACATCTTGCAGGTCAATCGCCTTGGTGCAACGTAATTATTTGTCCCCAATTTTTTTTTGTTAGTTTCTTATTGCAGTGGGTGACAAACTCATCACTGCATGCCTCCCTCCACCAATGGGTTGCCCCTGAATGGCCACATTACTATTAGGTGGTTGTTACACACCTGTCAGCCTCCCTAGCTAAGACAAAACCATAAAAATACCAAGTAAATAATCCTCCTCAACTCTGGAAATACGTGTCCCTTGACTCACTCCATTTTTTTTCTTTTTATCAAAAAAATTACATTATTTACAATGGTGAAGAAATAAATAGGGGTTGTCATAGACTATTCGAAGCCATGGCTGAATAGGATTGGACCCTTCATAGGTGATTATTTCATGCTCTACAATCTGAGGATCGATGCCAAGCATGTCTTCGTAATACCAAGTGAAAACATTGAAAAATTCTTTAAAAAGAGTGATGTAAGTAGTGAGATCATCAACTCCAATCATACTATTTTCCACAACCCCATGTTTCATAGAAATATCGATGGGTATGATAGGTGAAATGTTTGCAAATTTATCCATAGAAAACATATGTGTTGTGTCAGGATCTGATTCCTAGTTGATATTCCATAATGAAACAAGGTTGCAGGAGTTATTATTCAAGTGTTCGGAATAAGGGAGAAATGAATATCGATGGTGAGATTCCTTCCAAAGTGGATCAAAGATCGTCATGTCTTCAAAGATGGTTTCCAAGATGACATCGTAGTAATGAGGAAATCACGGGAACTAGAATTATTGACAACCCATGTGGGCAAGTAGTAAGCATCAAGCTCAACATCATGGGAAGAAATTGGCTCAAAATTAGTAGTCTCCATTTAAATAGCTTGATAGGCCAACTTAGCAAGGCTCAAAGGCATATGATCGCCATTCATTTCAATTTCCAAAGGAGAAGGGATTATCCAATGATCATCAGACCCATCAGAATTATAAGTTATGGACATGATCATGTTAATAATGTTCGCTGACTATTACGTTTTAGGAAGAAGGGAAAAGTTCCCATTAACGAAGAGTATTTGAACATCCTTGCTCCAACGCTTTCATCAATAGAAGGGGAATCTCCTATAAAATAATCAGTATCTCCAATTAGATATTATTTTTCCCTAATGAGCCCGAGGTGGTGACATTTGGAGCTATAACGGGTTGGAGTAGTTAGAAGCTTATTTTAATCCATACAGAGGAAGAATGGAAAATTGTGTTTTTTGTCTAAAACTAGAAGGCCATGCCCTAACCCAGTGGGAAATCCACACGGATACCCTAAGTTTGGAGGGAGATCCTCAAGTGACTAAGCAGGGGGGATTTCAAAAGTCTCCTAAAATCATGGTTTTACCCTATCGGGTATTTAAAGGACCATTGGATACGATGGCCTTACTTTAAGCAGACACAAGGGTAGAGTATATAAGAGCACCACAAAATTTAAAAATATGGCCATAACATTAGGTATCTTCGCAACAAATCTAGATGAACTTCTTAAATATTTGGGCCGTCACTATATTTGTCCTCTATTTTGGCTAATTTTTTCTATAATTTACCACCATATTTCGGCCATTGGAAAACCATTTCACATCACTTTTTGACACTTTTTAATAATATTTTTGCTAATAAAGCATTCCGAAAGGTTTTTTTTTTTTTTTTCCATGAAATAGTGACATTGTAAAATAAATTTTTTAGACATCAACAAATCTTGTAATTGTTCATTTGTTTCCTATTTGCATACCACCTCATACCACCTCAGGAAAAACCAATATGTGGCTTTTGTCGTTTATTATTCGAAGATGGTGAAATACCCATTGGATTGGCAAAAATCCATGCATAAGGGCCTGGTCAAAGTGCGGTCAACACGAGCTATTTTGAAATCAAATCTGCTCGATTTGATTTCACTTGATTTTGTTCCATTATCAAAGCTTGGGATGAGGCCAAATTGACCCAATTACAACCTCAAATAGCTTATGATTGTTAGCGAAGAGGATTTTTAAATATTGGTTTCATATATATATAAATATATATAAATAAAAGGAAAAACAAACTTGCTAAGTAGCTTTTGTAATCTAAACTCTTAAGAATTATTTGGTTAGCTTAGTGCTTTGATACTTCAAACTTGGAAGTTTGTTTTCATCCTTTCTCTTAAGTAATATATGCAACAATATTGATATTCCATTGTTGGTAAACTTCAGTGTGCATGCAAAGGAGTGGAGGCCACACAACTTCAAGTTATACATTATTTTATTTGGTGTTCATCATTTGTATGTTGTGTTGGTGTCCCATGTTTTGATAGTTTGGAAAATCAAAAGACAAGGCAACATCAGAACCAATCTTTAGAGTTACAGGATCTAGTCCTCCTGTTCTCAGAGAGGGATCTCTCAAAATTTTGTTTGCAAAGGTTTATCTTGTGTGCTTTGGGTATTGGTTTTAGACTAGTTATTAAGTGCATGTGTTTATTTGTTTGTTTGTTTGGTTGAAATGATACAATAGAACATGAAAGGCCTAGGAAAGATATATAGGACAAAAAATATCTGGTTCATTGGGAAATGGATTCAAGAAAAGGTCATAACAAACTCATCAATGGATATGGGATATCAAAGGGAAAATCTAACTTGGCCATAGGATCCTTTTGTTTTTGGAATGAGATGAACATTAATGATTTGGAAAGAGAGGTTTAATTCTCAACAAAGGGAATTCGAAAGCATAATCTGAACAATAAAGAGCTCTTTGATAGACAGGGCTAACCATAAATTCTACAAATCACACCTTTAAGAAAATAATGATTTCAAAACAAATTTTAAAATGAAATCTAAGATTTGGGGAACACCCTATTTCCTCAAAGATTTTATTTTAAATGACTTAGAAAACATAAAAGATTCACTGATAATTACAGTCATAGAAGAGGGAACACCTAAAAACATCTATGATCATAATTATAACGACCTTTAAGCCAACTTTTTAAGTGAGGACAAAGGGCAAGATCAAAACAGACCTCTTTGATTCACTGTAAGCAAAGAACTTCAAAGGGAGACTTCAATAACAGTTTTTAAGTGGCAGCATACAAGCAGGGAGAACCATAAATCATGCTGAAACCAACTGTTCGAACTATTAAGGAAATAAACAAGCATGAAGATTAAAGAGAGAGATTAAAGACTCTAAAATACTTCAGCAAAAGAAAACATGAAACAGTGAAGTGAGGGATTTTAGATTGGTAATCATTTGGTAAGGGAAGTAGAGGTTGTGGTAACACTAACGGGGCATACCATGTTGCCATGGTTGGAAATAAGGGTGGATTTACAAGAGGTGGATTTACAGTAGTGAAAGTGGGCTGAACATGAGTGTTTTGCACATTGGTAGTATGAATTGGAGTGGAAGAAAAACTTGAGCCAGCAAACTGATTTTGAGCAGACTTGTTATGAAAAAGGCTAAAGTGATAAAGAAGCTAGGAATCAGGAGGAGTGGAAGGTGAGGCTTCTCTACTGAAGCTTTGTTGCAAATCTGCAATATCAAGGTCAGTTTGGTTTAAGTCACCTTGAGATCTGGTTCTAAAGATGTTCTTTGTATGATGTAAATAAAAGTGTGAATCCTCTAAGACCACAAGGTTTTTAGGGACAGAATTTGTTCTTAAGAGGCTCCTATTAGTAGCCGAATTTCGAGAGTTAGAAGTCTGCCACAAAATTCTCTCAGGATTATCAACGATTAAAGGAGGATTTGGGTCTGGATGGGATCTAGTATTGGTCTTATGTGAAGCTAGACTGTTTTTCAAAATTGAGAGAGGTGGAGGGGTTTTTAGGGACAGTTTTTTGGAAGCTTGACCTCTCAGGATGTTTTGTCTAAAATGGGACTAGGCTTCTAAACTTCTTCAAGGCTGGTTAACATAGTCCTAAAGAGATTTGGGAACCTAGATGAGTAAATAGGCCTACTGGGGCTAGTGTAGTCACCAGGTGGAAACTTTTAGTTTTTTATGAAGGTAAGATATTGGATGGTTCCACCACCATGCTTATTATGAAGCCACATTGAAATGTTTTTTGGTTTTTTCTGAGTTTCTTGATTTTATAGGTTATGAGAGTGTCCTAAATTTGACTTAACACTTAGCTAGGGTGTTAAAACATACAGAGTTCACTCTTATGGCTCGGTAACTGATTCCTTCAAGGTTTGATAAGGTTTAATGAGAATCCTAAGGGTTACTTAGTTTTTCACTGATTCAATTAAGTCCTATCATGATTACCATTGCTTGGTAGTGCTTGAAGAAGGTTACTTATGTTATACTAGACAGTGAGTGTTCTGTTTTGAAGATTTTACTCAGTGTCCCGCCGTGATCGCCATTATGTTGGTGGCGATGAGGTGGCTGATAATCACTGTATAGTCTTTGAAAATAAGGGATTTCTGGAGTCCTAAGGGGTACTTAGATTGTCACTAACTCAGAAGGGTCCCATCGTGATTGCCATTATGTTGGTGTCCCGTGTTTTGCTAGTTTGGAAAATCAAAAGACAATGCAACATCAGAACCAATATTTAGAGTTACAGGATCTAGTCCTCCTGTTCTCAGAGAGGGATCTCTCAAAAGTTTGTTTGCAAAGGTTTATCTTGTGTGCTTAGAATATGGATTTTAGACTAGTTATTAAGTGCAAGTGTTTATTTGTTTGTTTGTTTGGTTGGAATGATACAGCAGAACATGAAAGGCCTAGGAAAGATATATAGGACAGAGAAATATTTGGTTCATTGGGCAATGGAGTCAAGCAAAGGTCATAAAAAACTCATCAATGGATATGGGATATCAAAGGGAAAATCTAACTTGGCCACAGGATCCTTTTGTTTTTGGAATGAGATGAACATTAATGATTTGGAAAGAGAGGTTTAATTCTCAACAAAGGGAATTCGAAAGCATAATTTGAACAATAAAGAGTTATTTGATAGACAGGGCTAACCATAAATTCTACAAATCACACCTTTAAGCAAATAATGATTTCAAAACAACCTTTAAAATGAAATCTAAGATTCAGGGAACACCTTATTTCCTCAAAGATTTTATTTTAAATGACTTAGAAAACATAAAAGATTCACTGATAATTACAGTCATAGAAGAGGGAACACCTAAAAACATCTATGATCATAATTATAACGACCTTTAAGCCAACTGTTTAAGTGAGGACAAAGGGAAAGATCAAAACAGACCTCTTTGATTCACTATAAGCAAATAACTTCAAAGGGAGACTTCAATAACAGTTTTTAAGTGGCAGCAGACAAGCAGGGAGAACCATAAATCATGCTGAAACCAAATTTTCGAAATATTAAGGAAATAAACAAGCATGAAGATTAAAGAGAGAGATTAAAGACTCTAAAATACTTCAGCAGAAGAAAACATGAAACAGTGAAGGATGAATAGGTCTAAGGTGCTTCCAGGAGTCATTTCTTAGCCTAATACTTTCTATCCTACTGTAGTAAGAAGTTATGGAACATAATGAAAACAGGGGAAAAACATTAAACAGTTCATAATACTTCACCAACGGCCAAGCTCATGGATCCAATGATAGAGCCTTCTCAGTCACAAGCATGCAACAACATCATCAAGACTTCCAAGACTTCAATTTGTTCTTCAACTTCAACAGACTATGTATTTATTTCAAAGAGTTTCAGCATTACAAATTGTGATCAAACAACAACTAACAACCAACCCTTCACTCATCTTCTTCAGAAGTATATATAGAAGAGTGAGGAGGTGAGATCTGATAAAAAGATCTCCAATTACAATTAATACAGATTTAATGACCTCTTGGCCTTTGAGGGGCTCAATGAAGAAACTTTCATGCGTGTACTCTGTATTAAATGTTTTTACATAAATTTTAAGCTCGGTGGGAGCTTTTTTTGACCTTTGAGGCTCTGTGTGGCATCGAAGTAACTCTGCAGATATTTCTTGCATTGAAGTTCCTTGCAGAAGTAACCCTTTGGTTGCGTTTTGAGACAAATATCTGATCCCGATCAATAAATTCAGCTTCTGATTGAATACTTTGAGGCACAGGTGGCATTTCAACAGCTGGGAGGAATCAATTTGCCTCAGATGTGACGGTGGAGGCTTTCCTGTTGAAAAAACCCTTGAGTTTGTCTTTAAACTATATTTTAAATGGGGAATAGGCTTTTGATAAACATTCTTAGCCGTGATCCCCCCTCAAAATCTGTCTTTTAATCCTCTGTTCTGATAAATTTTGGTCTTCATCACTGATACTCTCTGACTGTGCCCGATTCATGATTTTTGTTGATGTACAGGGCTGCGCAGTGGCGATATGGCATCAATGCCTGAAAAAACACTGATGAAACGTGTTTTTAACACCCTGTGATGATTTTCTTTGGTGAATCGAAAACAGGAAGATCGTCATCCTTTGCCTTCGAATTTTCTTCAAAAATGGCGATAAAACCATTTAAACCCTGCAAAATACAAACAAATATTAAAAAATCCTGCATATATAGGTTTATGGCTGCGGAGGACACATGGAGGAAGTGTGGCCATTGGATGGTATCATCCAATGGTCAGGATTGATCAGGAGAAAACAAAAGGAAGGTGGAAGAAAAATTTAAATAAAAGTCGTCGATCGCGCAGAGATCGACGGTCGGGAGCGGAAAATAGAAAGTCAAAGTGGAAAACGTTGACTGGGCGATGAATCAGGGTGATGCAATATGGACCGTCGATCTACAGATCAGATCGACGATGGAGATTTACTGAATGATGCATCGTAGCCTGGTTATTTGTCGGGCATCTTCGATGAGCGATAGCCGTCGGATGGGCGGCCTTAGATCGGACGGTATGCATCAATATCGCATCATATCCTCGTCTGAACGTTAACGCGCGATGGACGGCGGTTTTGTGAACAGTGGCCAGGCCACGTGTCAACCGATGAGTGGAATCGCTGGCGATTGGGAAAAACCGTCATCGCCCAAAGGCGATGCGATGAATACCGCGTGGTTTTTGGAAAGGTGAGTGGAATGCGGGGACCACCGGGGAGACGGACTCCGCACCGTCGATCTGCAGATCAGATCGACGGTGGAGATCGGCTGAAACTTTGAACCGGCAGAAATTAATAATATAATAAAAAATCGGAAAATTAATATAAACAGAGGTTTTATGTATATTTATAATGCGGCTTGGCGCCCGACTGCGGGGCCTTTGGGCGCATGGGAAATAATGTGACCGAGGGTCAATGGGAAAAGGGCTAGGACCCATATATGCCCAAAACGTGGGTTTTTATGGTTTTTTAATGATTTTCAAAGGGTTAGAGGGGTTCCGATAAGGCAAAGAAGGAGTCTTTAAACCTTATCAAAGGGTTTTGATGAAGGGGAATGGGAAAAACATGAATATGAGGGATTTTCATGGGAAATAGAGGGATAGAAAATGAGGTTAGCTTTAGAAAAGGGGAAAAAGGGAAATGGTGCTTGCAGCAGTATTCTTTCTTGGGAAATCAACAGGATTATGAGTTTGAAAAAGGGGAAAAGCAGTGACGATTATCCAAAGGATAGGATATTATCAAAAGACTTTAAGCATCAGCAATTTTAGCAATGAAATTGTTTCTTGAAGGCTATCCCACATCATTTAGCCACCACCTGATATGACAGAATTTATGGGTGGCTAACATGTTGTAACGTACTTTTCATGTTATTTTATTTTATTTTTATGCTAGAAAACTCTTATTTTCATGTGCTTTTAATTATCTTGTCTATTCTTGGAATTTTATGCTTTTATGTGTTCATATTTGTTTATAAGTTTGATGTCCATAATTGTTTATAATTTGTTACCCATACTAATTTAATTGATTTAATTAACAGCTACTTTCATTAACGAATTATCATAGATTAATTGTTACACATGAGGATAAGCCTATTGTTAATCTAAGTATAAGACTAGGATTGACCATCCCTTCATCTCTTTAAAGTGGAAAAGGTCGAAGTGCATTAATAGCCTATCAAACTAGTGTTACTTCAACACATATAGTTCTTGCTTTTATATATTAGTTCTTGCTTTAAAAGATTAGCCAATGACATGAGAAACAATCCTATTATTGGATCGAGTAAAATTATAAGAGTGATCGTTAAAATATATTTCTATTTTACAAAGGCCTTAGTGCATGCAAGTCCATCAAATCAGACTTACTTCAATTCCTACCATTTCTGTTATTTGACAGTGTAAAAGACTAGGATTAAATAACTGTAACTTTGGGAAACCAAGGGAATTACAGCATTTGGGACATTATTGCATGCCTAATCATTCAATATATTTTTGGTATGTGTGCTTTATTGGTAAAGAAGTGTGATTAGCTTATTTTTCCTTTAAAGTTTTGTTTTATGCTTTCTAAGCTTTCTCCCCCACTCAAATCCAGAGTTTTAATTTTAAGTACTTAACTAGCACTTAATTTTAGTACTTAGAGTTAAAATTCTAGTCTAAATATTAATAAATCTAGTCTAAAAATAAAAATGATAATGAATGGAAAGAAAATATTGACTATAGAAAAATCTATATATTTAATTTTTTTTGGATAATTAATTTATGACACTTGAGATTAGAGAACTTTTTTTCATTTTTGATTTTTTTAAACAATTTTTTAAATCTAAAATTTTGATTTTAAACCACACAAAATTAGTCATCCACCACTAAAAACTTAGAAATGTGAATTTTAAAAATTCAAAAATTAATTTTCAATTTCTAAAAAAAATAAAGTAAATATTTAATTTTTCCACGAAGTCTTGGATAAACGATGACGGGGTGCTCTTTTAAGGCACTCCTTGATGTGAAGCTATTGGTTCAATTCTCTGCCCTGATCTAGGTGATATGTTGGACATGATGAAGATGTTGTCCCACCAAGCTTAATATATATATAATTTTACCAAAACGTAAATAAATTTTGCAAATAGTTTTTATAAAATTTGGGAATTAATTAAGAGTCAGCCATTTTGACCCGAATTACTACGATATATTCTTCCTTGGGCAAGTATAAAAATAGAAATGGAAATAGGAATTATATAATACTTATTTTCTTATTTTATCTATTTTAATTTGATTGTCTCTTTCTTTTTCTCTTTTTTTGTCTTATTTTTTTCATGTTATCAATTTAATAGCCCTTTTGCAATAAGAATTAATTTTTTTCCACCGCTAAAATGATACCCAAAAAAAAATTAATATTATACATTAACAAATAGGTATAAATTTTCCCTCGATGAGGGTGATTTCAATGACAAACAGATGGATAGGGAGGCGACAACGGTGCCTTTTCGGCCTCCACGCATGCCCCCTACCACAGTTAATGAGAAATAATATGAAAGGACAATGACATTCGTTGTCAAGGATGAAGGTTGTTATTAAGCCTGGCATGTGGCGCTCGCCTAGTAATGTTTGTCTGCCAATGGAAATGAACTGGGTGTGCGAAGAGGAGAAGTTCATTGTGTTTTTGCATGCCCCTCTGAGGTCTCGACCTTGGGGGAGAAGCAGTGAAAGGAATTTGGGTGGAGCATATTGGTGGATGGTGGTGGCATTGGCTGACCCTTGGAACCCTGGGACAACTATGGACACGGGAAGATACTATATTCACGTCGGTCCATTCAAAACATGTGGTGCAGCACAGGTAGGAGGAGAGGAGATAGTGGGGGTTAACCTCAAAGTTTTGAAGGTGGAGGGCTTACTTTTGGTTTTCCAAGGGATTATTTTTCAATTGTGTGTCCAAAGACGTGGGTCGACTGCAGAATTGAGACACGAGGGGTGGGGAGGTGTGTTTTCATTGGGCCTCACCAATGTATCGGTCGAAATATGGACGTTGGCCCTGTGGCATCTAGACAAATACGCTTCATCAATTATTGTCGAGGTGTGGGGTGTTGGTCTGTCTTGCGTATGGTGTGTCGTCATCCTCTATTTGGCCTACGGGGTGGTAGAGAAGTCTGTGTTTCTTGTTGTCATTATGTTCAGGGGTGTGTTTTGGAGTGGGGAGACTACTGAGATGCCTCGTCAAAGGGTAAGGCTGCACCGAGGAGGAAGCAACCTAAGGCAGGCCAAGTAACTAGCATGGGAGGAGGGAGAATCGTCAAGTTCGTCGGATAGCCGCGAGACTAAGGAGGTTGTTGTTGGCTCTCCCAGTCGCGTGGTCACCCATGCTACACTAGAATCAATAACTTCCCAAGTCTAGAACATCCAACTAAACACTGATGTTCTCCGAGAAAAAAGGTATGAAGATCGTAACGAGCTGGTTGTATACATTAATGACATTAAATTTATTTAGAATGAAATCATAGATCTTCTTGACAACCTGAGACGCCAACACAGGCCCATAAATGACCACCTTCGCAATCTAGAAGCGATGGTGGAGCATATTGATTATCATAATGCATGAACATGTTAGTCATTACGTAGCTCCCCCTGTATTTTCCCCCAACCCCCCTCCATAATATGTTGTAGTTTGATGTGTTTTCCTTTTTGTTTACTAGTATGTCATGGCCTCTAGGCCACATGAAAATAATACATGTAGTCATTTTCTCATGTCTTCCTCCACGCCCCAATTTCAACAAGTTTGGTTGGAATGAAAGAAAGGGGGATGTCGAGATGAATTTTGTAATCCGCATTTTGAAGATAATATAAGTTTTGAACCTTGCCTGACAAAAAAAAGGTAAAAATTTTACAGTCAAAGTATAACTAGTGTAGAGTCAATGACTAAAGCTATTGTTATAGTCTTCGTCCTCCACTAAAAGTATAAAAATGGCATGAGTTTAATCTTTACTTTTTAGTTAGAAAATGATTAAATTTACTTGAATTTTTTTTAAGTTATTTAGAAACAATAAAATAATAAAACAATATACATTCACTTTAAATATAATTTATTAATCATTTAAAATTTGAGATTTTAGTTTCTTTTTATTCATTTCATAGTTATGAATTAAGATGGAATATGCAAGGATCAACCTTAAATATAATGAGCAATAATTATAATTATTATAATAAGTTAACAATATTCTAAAAAATCTTACAACATTTACCAAAGATAAGCTAGGCACCAAGGCATGTTCATATGCATCCTCCTAACTATAAAAAAAGAAAACCATGTTGAAATACACAGTGATATTGATGAAAAGGGGGAGGGCGCAGGGGAAGGGAATGTAAGGGGTGAATCAATATTGCTCAAAATTAAATTATTTTCACTTAAAACAAAATTTACACAACCACATCAATCATTAACACAATGCATGAATAGAAACATTATTGTGTAAGCCTAAACTCAGAGAAAACTTGTAATAGTTTCCTAATTGTCTTCAATTTATTACAATGTTACAAGAAACCACATGTGAGGACATCAATCCTCTATAAGAACCAACTTACAATGTTGCAAGCTTCAATATTCCAAGAAGATGAGGACACCTATATTTTTTAAACACCAATTTATTGTTGCTCGGGCTCTAACTTGTTTTATAAATGACAACACTCCTCTTATGAAATTCAATTCAATCTGTCACTTTGTTGTGAATTGTTCAATTGCCAATATTTAGGCTTCGATTTTGTCCAAAAATTATATCTTCCCACCTGGAAGTTTGTACCCAACACTGCACTTGTTGTTCTAGCACTTAGTTAGCCTTCATAGCTCTTATAATTTTGTTTTCAATTTTCTTTAAGTTGTCCTATAGGCATGCGGCCTAGATATACTAGGGCTTTATTGAGAAACCAAATGTAGTAGAAATTAACACCTAATTTCTCTTCTTGATAATTAATTATGATATTAAATGTGTTCTTATTTCTTCTTATGTCTTCTTCGTCAAGCAATTGTACAAATGTTCAATCTTCAAGGAAAATATAAATATCACAAAGAAGCAAGATTCACCAACATTAGGCTGCTAGCTAGGGTAAAACCCCACAAAGGGGAAAACCCAACAATCCTTCTCTTATAGAATCAAATCAAATGATATATCCAATACTAAGACCAAGACCAATCTGACATCAAGATACCAAGTCAAAAAACTCTTCTCCAAGTCACCTCCAAAGTCAAATTCAACATTGGTCAAACCTATCCCAAACTGGTCAAATCTAAGAATTTCCTGACTTGCAACTAGGGCCGAATTTCGGCCTACAAATATCTCATAAAAAAATTGGCCTCTTCCACATAAATTACCATCCACACGTGTGAGTTGTCACTAGGTAAAAAAATTGGTCAACTTGGAATATCCTCCTTGTCTTTTAACTTCATCTTTTCTCTCTCCTTTGAATCAGATTTATCCTCTCCTTTGCTAGGTTTAGATCTGTTTGTGTTGTGTGCTTAAATGATATTCTAATTAGGTCAAATTGTCTTCTTATATATAGCTTTCTATGAGGTCAAATAGGTGTCTCTTGGAGGCCCATGTTGACTTTTCTAAGCAGGACCGACTTGGTAAACCTGTGGACAAAACATAAAAATTCAAATTTCATTTTATTACAAATGTATAAATGGGACATGAATCAAACACATTTTCCTTTGACTTAAAATAAATTCTTTTTTATTCCTTTTTATTCTATAAGCATGAAGAATATGTTTTAACAAAAATATAATAAATATATCAATGTAAAATTTACGTTATGAAGATTGACTATAGTTACAACTTCAACACTCCCTCCTAAATAGGGAGGTATTCATAATGCCTCAACAAGATAGTCTCAAGTTGAAATGTTAATATAAGAAAATATTTTATTGATGAGCCCCAATGATGATAACATCATTATATCCAGCATTATCAAACTACCAAGGCCTTGACAAGTCGCTCTATCTCTCCATTAGATCATAGCGCAATGCTGGGAAGCATTAAATTGGATACCAACGCCTCTCAAGGCACATACCCCAACTAGGTTCACCAAGTCATGTCCTCACAGGACCATTTCCTAATCCCAAGGAAGTTCATCCTCTGAACCATTCTTTACCAAGTCCATATACTTGACTCATATGGTTGGCAATCTTAATCACTATACATGACTTAAGAATTTTCATATTTGATGCATATCCAATCCACCATTCTCCCTACCCATGTTCATGCACTAAGCTTACAACTCTTAGTCATGGCCATAGTATGTGACACATGGAGAATAAGGTTTCCATCCTCACTCCCTCTCAAATTGGGAGGAGATATCCACAAGCCTAAGCTTCTCTAAAAAATACTCATCCTTTCCCTTAGGAAGAGAATTCATCAATGCATCAACTACCTATTCATCAGTGGAGATATTATTGTAACTTCATAGCTCCCTCATCTTACGAATCATAATGTGATTTGACCTTTCTAGTTCTCTGAAAATCCTTATAGTGCTATAAATGATCAAATCTAGTATTTCATCAAATAGTCCATCAAATACATTTCGGATCCAAATTGATTCATAGTTGATTGTAAAATCTTCCATATCTTCTTCTTTCACAATGAAACATAATCTTGCTTCATGTTCTTCCAAGAAATCATACCAAATTCCAAGCATAACCAATCATCTGCAATATTTGTGTTCATCATCAGCATTACCAACTCAATCGGTGTCCTTGAATCGAATATATTGTGGAGCCAATCAACTATTGGCATAATGATGTATCAACTATATCATAACTCTTTAACTTCTTGCTAGAGTGTTTTTCCATATATCTATCATCTGACCTTTTGAAGAATTTTCACTCACAATATTTTTTTAGTTTTCCTACCAAACCTTAAGTAATAGTGTATCCATCCAACACATGTCAAATTCTGCATTCAATTCCCTTTGAAGACAATATCTCCAATTTATGAGTTCTTCTTGAGTCATCATGGAATTACTTTTTCATAAGAATGGGGAGGAATATTTACAGTTGAAGTAAGAGAACTTATTTCTTTAATTGGGAGAACCTTCTCAAGACTTGATTTCATGCTGGCATCTAATGTTGACTCCTTCGATGTATACTTCAAACTACCTGCTCCATTTGTAGAATATGTTCTGCTATGTCTTGCTATATAAGAAAATTTTGGCTCCTAAAATATTATGTTATTGTAGGATCACTGGTTCATTCTTTGATACATAAGTTTAAATTCGAATTCACTAGAATCTGAGGTGGATATTAACCATTTCTGGCTACAAGAATATTTAACATGTTGCAAGCTAGATATTGACTACCATTGATCATACTTCTTGTCTATTTTTCCCTTTTTCCTTACTGCCATCTTGTTAGCTTCTTCAAGATCTTCATGAGAAACTATTGTAGATATGAATCTTCCTATATTATCTGCAAATGTAACTTAGAGCTTCTTCTATAGTTTTGTCGAAGAGGCTCCTTTTCCAATTTTAATGAGTCGATTCTAAGTAATTCAATTTAGATGACTAAGAGCTCCCTCTTAATTTTGATTTCCCTAAAATGAATTATAAGCTAAATTCACAAATCTCAATATCCTTTTATGTTACTCCCCATCAAAAATATTATGGTATTGTCATCAATAAATATTATTCTACCTACCATCCTCTAAACAATAAATATAAATCAAATTTTGACTGGAACCTGGTATGAAAAATGGATTGTAGAGCTATGTATATATTCCATATTCGTAATTGATTTTAACAGTATAGATCCTTGTTGTCTTCAGCCTTGGGTTTCTCCAGAGCTTCTTCCTATTTACTTATTAACACTTCATTTCTATATTTCCTCTTATTGCTCTTATTGTTCTTAGGGTTCGCGGGATAATATCTCTTGATATGTCCATATTCATGACAACCATAACATTGAACTCTGGACATGTCCTTGTTTCTATGAAAAAAAATTCCATGAGATCCAAAATTTCCAAACTTATTTTTTCAATCTAGTTTCAAAAGCTTGAGAGTTTTAATTGTTAGGTTTAATATCAACTTTAGCCTTTAGTCTTGATTACTCTAGAACACATGAAGCCCATAATTCTTCAAATGTTGGAGTTTCCGTTTTAGCATACATGCCTCCTGTAAAACCATCCAAGGATGGAGGTATGGAATTAATTATAGAAGTAATCAATTCATGATCATATATATTTTCACCAAACCCTTGAATTTTATATTTTATTTTTGATATATTAGTGAAGTATGATACCGAATTTTCTTCTTTTGACATTCTTCTTCCATAGAGTTGTTTCCTTAGATATATCTTTTGATCGATTGTGTTGATGGATTATAACTTAACCAGTGTTTCATATACTTCCTTGGATGTAAATAGATCTTAGACAAAAGAAATGAGATGATCCTTGATGGATTCAAAGAGAAACCTTTGAGCTCTAATTTCTCCCTTATTTTACTTGGCCGCTTCTTGAGAATTGTTTTTATCTAGTACTGGAACATTTCCCTTAATGAATGCATGAATATATTTTGTTTAAGAAATAAATAAATCCTCTTCTTCCAATCTTTGAAATCAAATGATCCTTCAATTTTTTCACCTTACTTGAAAATATAAGTCATTTTATTGGGAGGATTAGACATAAAGTATAGAGAGATACTTACTTGAGAATGAGAGAGAAAATTGCTACAAGTGTATCTTCAAGAATGTCCTTGCTATAATGATCTCTTCAAGAGATATTGATATTCAAGCTTCCTTCCTTTTTCTTTGATGGTGAGAGAGGTGTCTTCAATATGCCAACAAATAGTGATATTCCTACCTATACCA